>BPLR01014110.1:0-81028 GCA_021605095.1 Caerostris extrusa
TTACGTAATATGGATATATGTTCCCTTGTACGCTGTGTCCTTTTTATTTCTGGTGTTTTATGCGCCTGTTACCTACCTAAAAGAGTATTTTAGACTCTATTGATTCCGAGTAAGTCTTTATTTTTCTTTTCTTTTCTCCACTCCTGCAACTATGTAGCCCTTTTCAGTTAGAAAGATGAAGGTGGAACATCTGTGGGCTTAATATAGGGCTAACGAACAGCTCACTGACGAGTGTTGAGTGTGAGTAATAATGCATTTTGAAAAAGCACTTCTTTAGAAGTAACAAAACAGCAAATTGCATGTTGTATGGGGGAAAACCCGAAGTACTCTTCCTGGCAGAATTTCAACAATCGATAAGATATCCTTTCACACATAGTCCCAATCGTCACGAGTTTCATATTTCCTGAAAGCAGTGACTATAACAATGCCAGCAGCGGATTCGAACCTTCTTCGCCACTGGGGCCTTGAGAGCTCAAGAGTTATCTGTCATCTAGTAAACCTATTGTCTCCTTTATGAAAGTTTGTAAATCTGGTGTCGAGACAACCTTTCTGCAATTCAAATGGCACTCCTTCCTCTCAGTCAAGTGTGAATTGATTGCTGGATCAGCCGTCAGTTTACGCTGATCCTCTTTTTCAAAATTAGTTTATTTTGGATGGACTTAATAATAGGAGATATGAAACCTAAGTACTTCAAAAAAATATCGAAATTTAGTACCTATTCTAAAATGGATTGGCATTTTCCGCAATGAAATAGATAAGTGTTGCAGAAACACTGATGTAGCTTCTTTTCTTTACCTTCAAATTATTTCTCAGATATTCCTAAAAGTGGTAGTACCCTGTTATCTCAATTCCAAGGGCGTTCCTCACAAGTCTGCCTCACCCAAACATCGAATTCCCCAGCTGCCCATCGCCAGAAAGACATTCTAAAAGGGAAGAGATGGAAACAAGAAAGGACGATGTCTGAGACGGTGGACATCTTTGTGGAGGACAAATTTATCTTGAGGATCTTTTGATCCTTGAAGAGTACGTAAAAGATTTTAACAAAGCAAATATGGTAAAATAAGTATATTTAATCCACTAATAAATGAACTATCTTCCATTAGGAACTTTACAAAGTAAAAGAAAAAATTAAAATTTTAAAAATGTAGGGAAACATTGGTAGTACTTGTAAGAAATACAAAGTGAGTGAATGTCAATAGAACAAACTTAAAGACCAGAGAATAAGTTATCCTTACCATTCCCACGTATAACATGCCATGGCAATCAAGTGCCTAGATGAGTCGCATGATAAGCTATAGAACTTGATTGTCATCTGAGAATACGATAAGTAGATAAATACAAGTTTTAACAAAAGTCGGAGATAATAGTGCTGCATTTTTTTAATCAGAGAATCGTTTGTATATGCTAGACCAACAGAATCTTTCCAACTGAATTAATATTTTTATGAGACACGACTTTAAATTTAAAAGGCGAGTAATAGCGGTGGCTTAATTTCTTTTCTTTTAATGTTATGATCATTGATTCATCCTTGATCAGATATTTATATATGAGAACTGTTTGTATTTAAAAGAACATAAATTGCAATTAAAGAAACATTTCTGTATGTGTTATCAATGTTTAAAAGCATTATCACAATCGTTTTTGCCTCATTCTCTATATAATCGAATTGGCTTAAGTCATATTTTAATGACTTTCAATTTTTCTTCTAAAGAATTATTTAATTAAACTTCTAGCATTCAGTATTTAACAAAAACAACTATATAAAACAAAAACAACCACAATTGGGAAAACAACCAAATAAATACTAACATATTAACAAGCGAATCTCAAACAATAAGAGAAACATGAGATAAAGAGAAATGTCAGGAAGAATTCACTGTGCAGAAGCAAAAATTAAGCTGTGTTTGCCAAGAAAAGTTTCCATATTAGACTTATTAATACTTGTACGATAATAATAAATTTTGGTGATTTCTAGAAATTTTTCAAGTTTCGTTAGCTCTCACCAAATTTTCTAAGCTTTTCGACGAATTCAATTCTTAATTTAACTGATTTGATGAAATTTCATTATTATTATTTTATTATTATTATTATTTAATTTTTTGCTGTGCAAAGTATTTTTCATAACTATTTAAAATCAGTAAAGAATTTAACAGTAATTTTTAATTAATTAAAATGAAGCAATAATAACATTTTTAAGTAGTTAAAACTACAACACAATGTATGTAATATGCAGCAAACTGAACTTGTTAAATTTTTGAAAAAAAAATCGAAATAAAATTTGTTGAAAATTGAACTTTTAATAAACAATTTCAAAAGTAAACATATACACAGATCAAATATAAACTTAATAGTAGCATAATTTATTATCATTTAAAAACATTGCACAAAAATTATGTAGTTAATTTTAATTATTACTTAAAGGTATTTGATAAATGCTCTCTAATTATTAATTATTATTGTTATTATTATTATTTTTGAAAAATCTTATTGTTTCAAAGTTGACTCATGTCAAGTTTTCGTTATCCAACATGGAAAATTTTGCCAAACACCAATTTTAACACACAAATTATTAGACAAATCGGCGCCAAATTCTTATGTTTCCCCGTTTAGCTAAATAACGTGGCCAAAAAATATTTTTTAAAGAAACAGCACAATTAAATCCATTACAACCATTTTTTCCCCAGTATTTATCGTTATAAAATTACAAAAAAAAAAAAATTAATAATAAATAAATAATACATTTTATAAAGTTACAATAAAAATTCTCGTAGATTTTGATCAACTATTAGGTACTATGCTGATTATTGTATGCATAAATTATTGGCGAAATAAGTTATAAAATGCTCAATTTATTGAAAAAAAAAGTAACCACATTTTCATTATTATGAACAGACCATCAAATAATTCACACATTGTGTACTGTTGTATTATATTAATTTAAAATCCTTATTTCTTTTCTTCTAGCAGAAAAAGAATATTTGGAAAAATAATTTTAATAATAAATAAGAATAAAATAATTTTAAAAAAAAAAATCAAAATGCGAAAATTTAAAAACTTATTCAATTGTGCAAGCCTTTCATGCAATGATTATTTTCACTTATAGCTTCTAATTCCAGCATATTGATTTTCGAACCATTTCATCTGATATCACGATGCAATGTACATCTAAATTTAAACAAATCAAATCACGACATCAATAAAAGGTGTTCTCTGAACGGATAGAAACACCTTCATCAAGAAATTAATTTTTCCAATAAAGAGCCCACTTGTATTTATTTTTCACGAAATACTTAAAGTTTTGGGGTTTTTTTTTCATGTGGCTTTTTCAATTTCTCAAAGTAATTTTTCAATGCTATTCCACTATTTAGTCTTGTTTTTTCAAGAAATCTTCACGTAGCAAAAATTATCACACATGTCCTTACAAAAGTAAATAACCTACAAATCAATGCCAAAATAATAAAATACATAAAATAAATGCTAAATTTAAAAGGACATATGGCATTAAAAAAGAGAGATAGAGAAGGGGGGTATAAGAAACATCAAAGAAAAATATTAAAATTTACAAAAGGGTGCAAAAAGTAGGCTTTATTTTTAACAAGTTATCAAAACTTTGATGACCGTTTGACTTTTAGATTGTTAGTCCTGTTCTTAAAATTTTTCTACTACGTGCAACCTGGAGCAGCTACTAATACTAAACCACACCACATTATTCTGTCCTGACCTGAGTTGCCCCTATACAGTTTGGAAATGATGTGGAGGAGAGAATCTGATTGGGCCCCTGACGCTCTTACAGTCATATGAGACCAGGGACCTACGACGTAAAGTGGATTCCGAACCACTACAAACATCCCATGGCACCGCCACGACTCCGAAACCTGTGACACCGAGCGACAGAGCGTAGGACACCTGGCCATTCAGGCCTCCACCTGGGGCTGTTAAATACAATGTGATCAATATCTTGCACTTCACCAACATTGCAGTTACAAAGATTAGTTGAAAAACTGTTTAAATACGAGTTAAAAACTGTCATGTTGAGTCATAAATTGAGGGATAGAGGCATTGAAAATTCTATGTATAATGTAATCTACTCGTTATTTGTCTTGACACTTAGTCTTTATAAAATAACATTTGGTGTATTAAAATTAATTTAAATGTCCTGTTTGGTGACTTTTTGTTACAGACCTCATTGCCGAATATTCCTGTTTGACCACGAACAAATGAAAAAAAAATGTTTATGTATTGTTCAGTAAAGTTACTAAGAGTGTTTTGAATATTAACGACAATATTATTGCAAATGCAATATTGATTCTTAAGAAGACAGCGAGTTCGTGCAATTTATACATTTTGAATAGGAACTTCTGTTCATTTATCCAATTTAATGCAGTTTTAATGCAAAAAAAGTTTGACATTAAATATAGTACATTCGATACGGCATACGATATTCTCTTCTGTTGATATTCTAATTCATGACCATTTTGGCAAAATCAACTTTAATATTTATTTTACTGCCATTAGTATAACAAACATTTGGAAAGCCTTTTTATAAAATTGTAATAAGTTATAATGATGATTGATTTCTTTTTTTTATGGATAAAGTTAAAATTGAAATGAAAGGAAGTAATTATTTACAGAATTACCCATTGATTATTTAATATCCTACAACTACTGATGCCTATTTTTCTTTGAACTGTCTACAGATATACATTTATAGATTCAGATTAGACAGTACATAAAGGTTGCTTTTTTAATCATATTCCAATTTATAAATTTACAAGAAAAACAAATATATTAAAACCATTAAGACAAAACTATTAAAATAAGTCAATATTTAGAAAATCAATTATATAAATATAAATGATTTATATATATACAAATGAATTATATAAATAAATAACTATATATATGAGAGAGAAAGAGAGATAATAATGAAACACGTATTGATAATTTATAAATGCTAATATTAATAATAATAAAATATATAATATAATGCTATATATAAATTATTATATATTTTATATAATAATTTATAAATGCTTATAAATAAATAAATAAATAAATTATATATATATATATATATATAATTACCAAATTCTAGCTTATCGTTTTATTGCTTGTGATATCGCTTTATTGCTTGTGATACCTCTGTATGCTTGTGTATCTCTTTTCTTTTATATTCTTTATAAGAAATAGTAAATGAATAGTTATTTATTAGTTAATTTATTAGAATTCTTTAATGAATAGTAAATATGAAATTTTTAATATAGTAGGCAGATAAAAAAAAAAGTATATAAATAATCTTATTAAAATTTTATTTGTACTAAATATTTGATAGTTAAAAAAATTAAGATTATTGATGCATTACGCGTTAGTTAAATTACACAACAAAATAAATTCATTTTGAATAAAAACAGCAATATGAGAACATTTAATTTTTTAATATAAAAGTAAAATAAATTAATGATGTTGTAATATTCATACAGAATAATGAATACACCAAGAAATGTACATTAGAATTTAAAATCAAATAAATAAACTTTAAAAACAAGTAATATAAAAAAAAAATTTTTAAGTCAATTCCTACTTCTTAAGTAGAAATTGTCCTCTTACATCTAGCGTCATCTATTAGTAGATACATGCAATTTAAAATCTAAAAAAAAACTAAAATTAATTAATTAAATTTAATTAATGAATTAATATTTGAAAAACTGTATTAGCAACCAGTGTCATCCACTACAAGTTCAAAAAATATATTTGAACTTGAATGGATGAATAGATAGTAGTTTATTAACGACTGAAAATTTGAACAAAGATATATATAGGGAGAGTGTGAACTAATAGAAGGAATTGAAAAAAAATGATGTTTTCCTTTGTTTTTTTTTTGCGGTCTAATATTGTGTGTTCTTGAATTTTTAGTATAAAAAAATTTCTTATTTTTACTAGATTGCTAATATGAATTTCTTTTATATATTCTGATGATATTCTGTTAAAAGTCTGTCCCTTTATTTTATTCTGATGATATTCTTGATATTTTTAAATTATAAAATTATGTCCAAACTAATTTATAATTAAAAAAAAATAAGAATATCATCAGAATAAAATAAAAATACCAGTAGGATAAAATAAAACAATATTTTTGTAGTAAAATAAGAATATTAAAGGTAAATATAATTTTCAAAAAAAATTTATATTTTGTCTTCATTTAATCACTGTTCCATTCGATTTTATAACATTACATATAACATTTTTTTTATTATTAAAAAATTTCGATTTTTAAATAAAAAAAAGAATATTTTCTCACTAATTTTTCTGCCTGTAGATCACAAAACAAAAAAAAAATTCTAGCGCAGGAAATGATAAACGAGGTTGCCATTTTCTGTTGATTTGTATATAAGAATCGTACATTTTTTTTTTTAATCATTGAAAAGGAAATAGGATTTAAAATAAGGATTCAAACCCAAATAAAATTTCAGGTTGAGTTAGAAATTTTGTTTAAGTTATTAGAAATCATTTATTGCAAATATACTTTAAAATAAACTGCAATAATATCCCCAAAAAGTATTGTCTTTTTTATATAAGAATTCATTCTCGGGAATACCATATTCAGAAAAATTAAACAATTCAACAAATAATTCGTACTTTTATTAAAATACTAAAAGATTTCTAAGGACACAACATATACTTCAAATTACTTTACACAACTGAACTTTTCAATAGGTCTTTAATTTTTTTTTTCTCCACAAATTCTAAAGAATTTTGAAATTCTCTGTTTTTCAAAAAAAAAAAAAAAAAAAAAAAAAAAGAATTGGATAAAGCAAAAATAAGAATGTCGTTAGAATAATTAAGTGTACGTAATGACTTAATGGTAATCATAATTTTCAAATTTCTTTTAAACTTTATCATCATTCAATCACAGTTCTATTGGATTTCATAACTTTAAATACAAAAACATTTATTTTTTATTTTTAAAAATAATTTTTCAAATTTTTAAATGTAAAAAAAAAAAAAAAATTATTTTACAAAAAAAAAAAATTAAAAAAAAATTATTTATTAATTTATTATAATAAATATTTATTACTTTATTTTCATTGTTTATTTCAGTAGATTGTTTTAGGAAGAAATAGTTATAACGTCATATTTATTCTTAAATATCATAAGCATCTGAATTTGGTTTCAAGACTTTCACTTCTTATAGCTTAACAGAGTGCTTAGAACTTAACGGAAAAAAAATTATTTTCTAAAATGAAATTAAATTTTATGCATCTATAAATAACTATACATGAAAATCATCCTTTATAAATCAAGTGTCATTTTAATAACTCTTAATTGAAAAAAATGTTGCAACTTACCCAACATGGCAATAAAAAATGATGCAGATGCATGAAGGCAGATGTTTTCGAAGTTCAGTTGCGAATAGTAAACAAGTTTTTAATAAACAATTTTCGTCATAAGAAAAAAAAAAGAACCGAAAGTTAATTTCTTCCTTTTTATAACAGAATACAGTTCTCTTAACACGGTAATTCAAAGTTTATTTTTTATCCTGAGAGAGAATAAACACCAGTTCAGAATCTCCAGTTCTAAAAACAAATTATTTTTAGAATTCCATCAATTTGTTATAAGCATGTTGCCACACATGAATTAAATAATCTGTAAAGTAATATCTCGTGCATATTTCGAAATGAAAATATAATTTTAATATTAAAATGAACATTTCATCAAATGTAAAAAAAAAATTTAATCCTTTAGTTATTAAAATTAAAATATACAAAAAGATTTTTTATATTAAACAAAAATTAAATATAATAATAAAATAAAAATCCTCGAATTTTTAAAATTAAAATTTTTTTTTTATTATCTTTGAAACGATTTATTGAACGATTAAAGTTTCTGTAAATCTTATCGTTTCAAAATCGTCTGCTTTCCGTAAATAGTTATAAAAAAATTTAAATATAATAGAATCGTTCGGCAATAATAAAATAAATAAATACAAAAAATAAAAAAAATTTGTTAAAGTCAATTCCTACTTTTTAAGTTGAAATTTTCCTCTTACATCTGGCAACATCTATTGGTAGATACATGCAACTTAAATCTAAAAAAAAACTAAAATTAATTAATTCAATTTAATGAATGAATTTATATTTGAAAAAAATGTATTATTATCAAGTGTCATACACTGCAAGTTCAAAAAAAAATGTATTTGAACTTGAGTGGAGGAATAAAAAGTATTTTATTAACCATTGAAAATTTGAACAAGATATATATACGGATAGTGTGATAGAATGAATTGAATAAATTTTCCAGCTTTCCTTTATTTCAACTTAAGCGTAGATACATTTTCAAAATGGAAGGTCTCTTAGGTATTTCTAGTTTGATAATTTAATCAAAAAAATATATATATATTCACATGTTCATTTGTTAATTTACCCTTTTTAGGACATCATAAAAATGTAAATGACACAACGTTTACAAAAACATCATGGCATTCATAAATACGCAATTATAAATGTCATGTAACCCAAGAGTATTTATTTATGATACATATCATTTAAAAATGCAACAGGAAATTCCAAGAAAGGTTTCATGTAAATATCATTGCACAAAAGAAATTACTTTAATTGCGTTACCTATCATAAGTCATATGTGTTTACATATATGAAGTATTCATATGACATTGAAGCAATTATAATAGCCCTTAATTAGAAATTTATTCTTTCATCAAGCCCTAGTTAGTTTCAGCAAGAGTTTGTGTAGTTTAGATTAATCAGTAATGAACGCATATTCACTAAGTTATACATGAATTATCTCATGTATATATGATTCATATTAACAACAATGTGTTTTACGACAGAGACATTTTTAAATTATACATATCCAAGGAAAAATACAATTTTATAATTGATTATTTTATGTAATGATTAAAATTTTTAAATATTATTTTATATGAAACAAATTTGCTAATGTAATTTTTTGTAATGCTTGATTATTTTATCAATTAGTTTTTATCCTATGATTACTTGAAAATCATTATTTAAAATATTGATTAAATAAATTCATCATTAATTAATCAATCATTCGTTCGTTCATCATAAACTTAAATTTTAAGTAGTCTAAAATCAACCATCTGATTTTAAAGCAATATTCAACTAGGAATTTTATAAAAGCATTTTAATATGTCAACATATAATTTTTTAACTAATTTTTATAATTTAAATAATATATAATTGGTTATTGAATTATTATTTATTATTATAGGTAATGATAATTTTATAAAACAAATGAGATTTTATTCAAAAGACCGTAGTATGAGTGTTTATATACCACAATACTGATCGTAAATTCTTTTTAATTTACTGAATTATTTAATAGAAAAATGTACAATTATAGGTATTCATTTTACAAAAGACTAGACATTTTTACTCAGAACAAAAAACTTCTTTAACTTACGAAGATATAATCCCAAGTTTATAGGAGGAAAAAGACAATAAAAAAAAATCAAATAGCTTTTGAAAAATATTTATCAGTTGTTCGAAAAGATTAGGGATTTAACGGAAAATAAAAATTTTATTGTAGATTTTTCTAAAACAGAAAGGTTTTAGGAGCTAACAAAACCTTAAAAATTCTAATATTTTATTTTAATACAGTAAAGAAAGCATGTTTACAAGTTTATTGAAAATACACGTTTATTAAAAATTTGCATTTCAGAAGATTATCAAATAAATATAAATATTGAGAGTTAATTCTCTCAAAATACTATTGTTAATCAAAATTAACAATAGTTCTACAGTAAAATGTCATTTTTTAAACTACACTTTTATAAGTTGAAAAGCATATTTAAATCATATTCTTCAATCAGAAGCAATAAATATGATTATATATATATATTCCAATCTTTAAGAGCATCTCATGATTTTAATACAAAATAAATAACACAATCAAAGGATAACTGAATTTATTTCAAGCGTTATAAATCAAATCTTTAAATGCATTTATTGTCATAGTAATACTTTTCATGAGCTATATAAATGTTCATTTCTAAAGATGTCTGTAAGGTAAAGTTTTTAATATATAAAGAAACATAAATATGCTTTAATTGCTTAGCTTTAATTCTGTAAACAAATTTTTCTTCTGCGTCTTTGAATCTTGCTGTGAAAAATTGTTCAAAAACGCAACACACTTTCACAACCGTCTGGCATTTATGCGTACAGTGTGACGAAGAAGAAAATTACAACTGATCATTTTGATTACTCTCCACTTGAGATTTCGAAGCTCAATGCAAGTGCCAGACACCAAACAATACAGGTAAGTATTTTATTCCTTTTTCTATATTAATATATTAACCAGTACTGAATTAACTTTAGAAATAAGTTATTTTAATATTTTAAATTGCTTTATTATTTAATCTTAGCTCTTTAAAATTCTGTATTTGGGTACATTGCTAGCTATGAGGTATTTGGTTTTAAATCAGAAATTATTATTCATTGGGGTTTAACTGAAGTTGAACTCATTGACTAAATTTGTTTTAGAACTCGAAACTGTAACAGAATTTGCCAAATTACAAATAAAGAATTAGTATGTGCGGATCATTTTTCGAAGATGCATTGTCGGAATAAAGAGGGTTGATATCTGGTCACTAACTAACTAACTCTTCAACACTGCAGCGGCCTTATATAACTGGCTAGCTCTCTGGCCGTTGGTACCGAAGGCTTCAGGTTCGAATCCTGACGCTGGCATGGATGTTTGTTGGTGGTTCGGAATCCACGTTAAACTGTAGGTCCCAGTCTGTTTATCCTAAAGTGTGCACAAGATGACCGTAGAGCGACAAACCAAACCCCAGCACTGCAGTTCATGTTGGAGACAATGGCGAACTGCCTTTTCTTTTTACGAGGTAGGGTACTCGGCCATACTCTCAACGCTCTACAGTCATATAAGGTCCGGGACCTATGGTTAAAGTGGATTCTGAATCATTACAAACATCCGTGACAGCTAGTAGTCGAAACCGAATTCTGTGGCACCGAACACCAGAACGCTAGTCACTCGGCCAGCAGCCCCCGATCTGTAGTCACTCTACTAATAAAAAAAAACATGAGGTACTTCAGGACATGGAATCAATGGGATCTCAGATATTTTTGAGATATAGATTCAGATATTTTCTTCAAATATTTTTCTGGAGATATATAATTATGGTGACGGAAATAATGCCCCTGCTTCTACTAATCAAGATATTAATGAAGGTTCAAATGGTTTCTTTAAATCAGCTGCCTATTAAAACAGAGCACGTGGAACGAATATGATTAACTTCAGAAAACTTACATAAACGAGTTCATATAATCTAATATATCCAGTTTTGATGAAGGTTCAAATTCCAACTTTGTTATACCAAAGAAAATCTAAAGGGTCTCTTCTCTATTCTAGCAAGATTTTCTACAATTCTCATTGCAGATGAAATTCCAGATTATGAAACTTTGCAAGTTCTTTATTTTAACAAAGAAATGCTTGAGATATACAGGAAATCCTTATCCATGGACTGCTGAGGTTTAATGATTTTCCTTTTAATCAAAATAATGATCGTACGAATGGAAAATTCACTTTTAAATTTATTAGTGATGCAAATAACAGAAGCAAATCTACAGACAGGGTGGTTCAAAAAAAAAAGAATTTTCTAGCATAGAACAAATTTCATTTATTCATCAAACCTCAAACTTCTTTTCAATTTTTGTAACCGTGCTTTCTCTTAAAGTTAACTACGTTAAAAAGAGCATTGTATTTGGCAAAGGAAGATATGCCTATTTTATTTGGGTTATTGAGAAAACAGAAGAAATTATATATTTATATATGTATCTATATAAATATATAATTTCTTCTATTTTTTCAATAACCCAAATAAAATAGGCATATCTTCCTTTGCCACAAAAGACTCTTTTGCAAATGATCCACATGTAAGTTCTGTGGAGCATTTACATATATGGATTCTGAAGAGCATTTTATAGTGTGGAGCATTTCTCTTACAGTTCGACAATACTCCACAAATACAATGCTTACAGTTAGAGCTGATTTAATGAAAACCAAATCAGGTCTTTTGAAAAGACCAAAAATTAAACCAGCGATGTTGCTTATAGATTTTACATAATTTGTGTATATATTTGCTAAGATTATAAACATACTATGTTTTTTTTGAAAAAAATACAATTTTTCTGAATTTTGTTTATCATAGTGCATTTCAATTTATATGTTTAATTGTATTTATTGATTGTAGTTATTTAAACAAATGTAAAATTTTGAAAATCTAATTCGATGAATTTTTCAATTAAAATTTTTTTTTTTTTTTAATTTATTTGTGTAAACAAATGGCCTGTCCCTATAAGATTAAGTACGCTGCAAATTTAAAAATAATGTTCTTATTTTTTTTTCTCTCAAATCATTTCCTTTTAAATCTGAAATTCTCCACTTTTGTCGATTGCAGCTCCACTGTGCAGAAACTTTATAAAAAAAAAAAAAACTGTATAATTTTTTAAATAACTTCACAACAAAAACTTAGATATTATTTTAGTTTTATCATTTCTCCAAGGCAATTTCATTCTTAATCAACAATTCATTCACTGCTACTATAATTGTCTGAATATGATACGAATATCAATTTAAATCATTAATTTATGGTAATTTTCATTTAATTATGTTTTTCAGCTTTATTTAATAGCTGTCAATAAAAATTGGGCTATAACCGTGCCAAAAACACCCCCTTTGGCGTTTAGGAGGAATGGTCAAATGGTCAATACTATAGCGCAACCATGCTCTTCTGCTGAGAAAGATTTAGTTGGTCTACAGTCTCTCCTCCCAAGAGGAAATATATGTAGCGCATTAGTTTGCCTACAGAATCTCACCCAGAGGAAGAATATTTCTTTCATCCTGCACGTAGGTGAGTATCGGGTTTTCGGCTTCGAAGTGGAATCCTTCCACGAATCTCTAATTATCTGTCTTTAAATGTGTTAACTGTATGTGTCTGTTGTTTGTGCGCATATAAATAAAGGTGTGAGTTCTCCAACTTGTGCCTCAAGTATACACTTAATCCATCCACAACCAATTACAATCTGGTTGCCCAACCTGCACACTACAGGGACAAATATTCTGCTTTGTGTAGGAAAAGATAAAGTTCCATCTCTTTGCTAAACAAGTTCGTTTTATGTACTGACGAAAAGATTGATAATACGGTAACGCCATGGGGACAGAAACTGTATGAATGTTTGGCTTACGTATATAAAGCATATATGATCCAATTATCCTTATAAAGACATATAAAGAAGGCATCTTCTCAATGATAATGGTGCACTAACTTCGTTCGGTGCACCAATCTTCTATCCCTCATACTAAATATGTCAATAAATTAACGAATTTCCTTAACTAAATATTGCCTGCTATGGAAGAAATATTGAAATGAAATAAGAAATATGAAATATCAATTCTGAAAAGTTTACACTTACAAATATATGTAAGAAATTAATTTTTTTATAAATATCAGAAAAAATATTGGATAAAATTTAATTTCCTCATACAAATATATACACTTATATATTGCAAATGTGGGATTTTTTTTTTTTTAATATTTAATTTTAACATAATTTGATTGTAATAAAGATTCTCTTGTATCACGAAAATGAATAATTTTTTAATTAAAAGAATAAATGAAAAAGCGTGATATAAAAGGACAATAAAGCAAGCGCGACCTCTTTTAGAGAGTGAAGGTGAGAGTGGAGAATGCCAGAGGTTTGGAGACGAACAAATGTCTTCTCTTCCCCTCTAGGCTTAAAAACTTTCACATGAGATGAAAGAGCCAGCAGTTGGCCTTTCTTTCGCCTTTCAAATACCTTTCCCATTTTCTGGAGGGAAAAAATCCCTCCTTTCTTTTTTTTCCCTCCTTAAATCCCTCTCCTCTAGGTCTGAAATCCTTTTACTTTTACCGACTGCAGCGCCACTGTGAAGAAGTTACGAGGTACGAGTGATTTATGAGAGTAAATGTTTGATAATATAGTTTCATCGAAAATTATATTGAATTAGAAATCGAGACTTTGTTTTAATATTTATATAATGGATTAATTAAATTTTAATTAAATTTTGATTAAAATTTTTGTAATAATTTTAAGGATTAAAAAAAAAAAGTTTATCTACAGTTTACGCTCTATTTTTTAAGGACAAATTTTGATGAAAAATTTGTTAATAATTTTAAGGATTAAAAAAAGCTTCTTTACAGTTTACGCTCTATTTTTTAAGGACAAATTTTGATGAAAATTTTTTAATAATTTTAAGGATTAAAAAAGCTCCTCTACAGTTTACGCTCTATTTTTTAAGGACATAAGTTTTTACGTTTGATTTAAATTTCTGAAAACATTTTAATATTTTTAATTAATGTATATTTAAGCTTTAATGAAAGAATTTAATTTTTTTTTTATTAATGATTTTTTTAAAATAATTTTCCTTCCAACATTGATTTTGAAATACAGATAAATAAAATTATCTTTTATCATTTTTCTTTATAGCATAAGTTTGATTTTGCTGTAAAGAAAAAGAAAGATAATGACATTACTTTTAATTAGTTGGCATATATTTGTCATAAATTAATAAAGTTATTGATCAGTTTCTAATAAATTGAAATTAGCTATTGTTATTTAAATAAAATTTATGTAAGGGTTTTATGTATTTGGGACCTGTTGGCCAAGTAGCTAGCGCTCTAGCTCTCGGTGCCAAAATTTCGGGTTTGATTCTGGCAGTGCCATGAATGTTTCTAGTGGTTCGAAATCCACTTTAAGCTATCCCAGAGAGGTCACGGAACCCAATCACTTATATCATTCCCAAACTGTACATGTTTGGTTTGTCGCTCTACGGTCATCTTTTGCACATGAGGGCTAAACAGATCGGGACCTGCAGTTTAAAATGGATTCCGAACCACTAACAAACATCCATGCCACCAAAGGGATTCGAAAAACTGAAGCTAGCCAAAAGCCAGAACGTTAGCTATTTGTCCACCAGGCTGCCAAACTGTATAGGGCAACTCAGCTCTAGACACAGTCATGTGATGTGAGGTAATCGTAGTATTACGTCCAATGCATGTGTATATTGCAAAATTAATTAAAAGATTAATTCAAAGAAATAAAACATTTTAAGTAACTTTCTAAGTACTTGAATTTTATGTAAAAAGTGTTATTTTGTATCCTTAACCCCTAATACGTTAAACAAATACTAATATTACGTAGCCAATAATGAAAAATAAGAAAAATATTATGGAGAAAAGATAAATTAGTCTTTTTATTAGAAAGATTCGCAGAGGTAAAAAGTTTAAAAGCCACTGTTGTAGTGATAATATTTTTTAAAGTAAAATTGTATCCCATTTTTTAAAATTTAATAAAACGCGTGTTTAAAAAAGCAAAGCATTCCGTAATTCCCAGTCATGCGCAATCCAGCAGCCGTTGCTGCCCTGAATTCACCGTGGCCCTCATGCAGCAGAAGTGTGACGTCACGAGAGGTGGCGCATGCGGCAAAAAGAGTCAGCTTTCCTGGCAAAGACTCCTCTTTTCGGGACCGCACTGCTGTACAATTTTTCGCCCTCTACAAAAATCATATATCGACTTAAACATTAGCAGGAGAGTTAAGGGGCTTTTTGTTCTTTGCTCTCTCTCTGTCAGAGGCCGGCGTCTTTTCTTCGGAGGGGAGTCGCGATCGGGGGTTTGCAGGGGGAGGTGGGGGGAAGAGCTGGAAAGGGGCAGAAAAGTTTGGAACGCGCCTCTTTCGGAGGAAGAAAGTTTCTCGTTTGCGTTTCTCAGCGCGAGACGGTTTGCGGAGATGATTTTAAATTTTTTTGAGGGGGCAGGGAGGGGGTAGCTACAGCGAACGCGAGCGCACGAGTACACAGTACATAACTGCTTTGAAACGAATGTGGTTTCTATTTTCAGATTAAGGAAATTAAAATGACATACATCGAAACTAGATCAACGGCAAAGCATAGAATATGTTTTATTATTTTAGGAAATCATATTCTATGCCTAAAATTATGCTAAATTTCCTTTTATTCTAAGTTTTCTTCTATGCAGAAAATATATTCTAAATTTTTATTTAAAAAAAAAAAATGCGACGAAGTAAATTAAATGATACTTTACATTTATTTTTTTAATGATTTACTAGAAACATTATCTAAAAGAAGCCACACTGAAAACTGAGAAGTGACAAAAATACGTTAAATAATTTTAATCATTTAATAGTTTGAGTTCACAGTCAAACATGATGCAATTTCCAATAGACTAAAATATTATATTCATCTACATACTCTAGGTTAAAAAGTTCATTTACAACTGATTTTGTTTTCTGTTATTAAAGCGCATACGTAATTTGGTTTGGTTTGTCGCTCTACAGTCATCTTGTGCACACGAGAGCTAAACAGACCGGGACCTAATGTTTAAAGTGGATTCAGAACTACTAACAAATATCCATGCCACCGCCAGGATTCGAACCTGAAGCCTGTAGTACCAAAGACCAGAGCGGCAACCAATTGACCACCAAAGGCCAGAGCACTAACCAATTGGCCGTCAGTTCGTAGCGTATACGTAAAAAATAGAAATTTTAATACTATTTTTTCTGATATTCAATTTTCTTTTGTACATACGCTATTTCTACAGAAATTAATCTGAAAATTAAAATAAAAGCAGTGCCATAGTTGAATAAAAGATCTCAAAATTTTTCACATAAACAAAAATATTATTGCTGGCATGACATACGAATTAAATTCGGCAATTTCATCTTGTATTGACTAAGGATTAAGACCACTTATACAATATTTTTATTTCTCTGAACAAAAATATAACCTTTACTTCCCATTTAAACTGTTAACTAAACATCTTATTTTCTTCATTAGATGCCTCTACCACTTTGACATCTGATCGAAGTGTTTACTTGGAACTTAAAATGCAATATCGTCGATAATTTTTAGTAGAAATTAGCATCATTTGCCATCTTAAATACATATAGTTGAAAAGAGTTTTTATATTACATACGTACATATTTTAGTGTATTTTCAATTGACTAATCGTCTATAAGAAATTTCCTTTTAATCCTATTTTAGTTAATATTTTCTTGGCTTGTTTGCTTAATATTAGAACATGTTCATTTTATAAGAAGTACACCAACAAAATGTTATAGCTCATAGCATCTAGATAATTTTTGTAAAGAAAGGACGCCTTTAACCATATAATTCTTTTAAAAAAAGCCTTATTTAACAGCAAACACAAATAAGGCCTAACAATAAGGATATATAAGGCCTAAGAAATAAATAAAAGATGGCGTTTAATAACTCATTGTCATTATGTTTTAAAACATTAAAGGTTTGGGTTTCAATATCAGTATTGGTTAATAACAAAAGGCTAATACGTCCTAGTATTTCAAAATTTACTAATATGTCCTATTCATATTAAAATGCATAAAAAAGATCAGAAAAGTAACCCATAAATAGCTAATAATTGTTAGTTTAAGATCAAATATTCATTGCCAGCCAGTTTCAAACGATTTTAAATCTAAAATCAAAACATGTTTTTTTATGATTTGAAGGTATAATGGATATAGTATAAAATATTGCCATAAAATATCTCAATTAATGACAATTGATTAATTAACAATAAAATATTATGTTTCTTAAACTTAGAGTTATTCTGAAATAATATTTTAATTTTAAAATATTTCAAATATAATTTATTCTATAATAAAACTAAATTGATTTTTAAATAAGTTTATTCTATTCTTTCAAAAATATTGACAATATTTTTGTTTACGAATGAATTTTCTATATTTAATAATTACTAAAGAGCAAATTAGTGATTGCGCAATTGGTTCCATTAATTTAACCGTAGACAATAGGTAAAAAGCAATATACATATTTAGAACAAAATAAAAAAAATAATATTACGCAGCCTTTTCTACCTTATAAAAACGAAATTGTTTATGAATTCTAATTTCTAGGGCAAATAATAAGCTACAGACATTAAGTCAATGAAATTTAATTTTAATTAATAATATTTTTAAAGGAATTTTTTTTATGAACTCTATTTAAAGTTGCACATTGCTAAAATAACCGCGTATAACAAATATGCTCATCAAATTTATTTTATCAACTACATAAAACAAACACGTACACATACATATACTGGCCAGTAAGTACTTTGTTACATCTGTACTGGTACTTTGTAGCATCATAAAAATCAATCGTAATTATTAAAAAAAAATTATTACAACTATTTAAGATTTTTTATCCCTCAAAGTCACTAAAAAATGATGCACATTGTTAAAAGTTTTCAAGTTCAAATTTAATTAAATTGATGAAATAACAAAAAAAAAAAAAAAAAAAAAAATTAGACTAATGAATTTATCATCTTTATATTTAACTATCAATATTTATTTAAAATTCTTTTTTTTTCATTTCACCCTTCCTCAAAATTAAAAAGGAATGCATTTAACTTAAGCAGAAGTTGAGGGTTTTTAATCGATGAAAATGAAATTTATTAATTTTTTTAATATTGTATAGATTGAAGGTGATAAGAATCCAAGAAATCTATTTCAGTAAAATTATTGCTTAAAAATAATTTTACTTATTACATTATTGTCTCCCCATCTTTATATGGTTCCTACAAATCCTATCAAAGACACAGTTCTACAAATTTTTATTTACTATCTACAATTTATTTTCAAAGAATCACCTAAAATTTTTTTAAAAGTAAAAATTAATTATTTTTTGTTTCCTTTAATTATTTAGAATATTTTTTTTGATATTGCCTTCATAATTTATATGGTGGTAAAGAATATTTTTTAAAATAAAGAAAAAATATAAAATATTGTTCAGTTATCATTTGATCACATAATTATTAATTTCCTAACATATAACATATATATTTAAAAATAAAACTGCTGTATATTAATGGCATAAATAAACACTTTTAAAGTGAACCTTTAAATTCAAATAATATTTGAATAGCGTACATTTACAAAATTACAGTATCAAATAATTTTATATATTAGTAAAGTAAAAATTTTGTGTAATAGTAATATCAGTAGGAAGAATTTATCGGAAAAATATTACGGAATTAAGTAATATAAAAAGAATACCACAAAAATATAAGGATTTCAATTACTAACACCTGAAAAAAATTTTTAAATTTCTTTTCTAATTTTGGACTAATTTTATAATATAATGATTTTATAAAATATGATATCTATCTATATATAATAATGAAATTATTTTTTCTTTTTAATTAACTTAATAAATTTTTAATATTTATTTTCCTTTAATTTTATATTTTCCAATATTCAATTTCAATTTTATATTTTTATATTTTTCAACATATTTATTAATTTTATATTTTTCAATATTATCGCATTTCTTTTCATTTTTCGTTGATTATAACTTTAATTATCGAAAATAAACACAAAAAATTAATTAAATAAATGGAAAAATGTAACGAAAGTGAAAATTTTGAAAAAAAAAAAATAATGAATATTTTTACAAAATAAATTGCAAACATTTATCATTAATAACTTTTGTTGAAATTTCCTTAAGACACACATTTATTTTATATTTTTGAAATTAAAACTAAATTATCAATATTTATAATAAATGTGTCAACTGAATTAGCTATATTCATTATAAATTCATGCAGTTTTATTGAATAAATAAATTAATATTTATTAAGAAACACTATTCTACGAATAATTAATGTACAGAATACACCATAAGTATTATTGAATTTTGAATTTTAATGCTATTTTATTTATCAAATCATTCTTTAAAGACATTGAATACTATAATGATCACTCACCTGGAATTATTTTTATTAATATTCTTGTTTATTTTAAATGAATTTAAAATATTTTAAAAATAATATTCTAAGCAGAACGTATTAATTAATATTTAGTAACGAAAATGTTAAAAACAAATATTGTGAAATATTTCACAAAAACCATGTTTACACATTTTAAAATCTGATAAATTTATGGCATAAACTTAGCAGCAAAATCGTTGGTTTAATAATAGGTCTAGTTTGAGTTGAGAGTCAACATTCCATTATTTAATCCTAGCACTAAAAAAAAAAAAAAAAAAAAATATTCAAAACGATTCGAAGTATTACATGAATAATTGTATAAAAACAAGGAAAGTTAATCTGACCTTCACATTGAAAATTACAATAATTATTTACATAGCTGGTTGATGTATTCTTTTCAAGACCTTGAACACTTCAATGCTTTTTCACTACAGGATTTCAATAACGAACGTGTGACGTGACGCATTTTGCCTTTGTCTTTGTACAAAGCCTTCCCAATCCTACTATTCTTTGGGATGGGGGATATTTGAGGCAGGTGTAAAAGCATCCGTTTATTATTTATTGTTTTAGAGATTTTTAATAACAAAACTATGCGATTTATTTAAACTAATCTTAATTTAATTTCTGTTTATCTCAATGCTTAGTTAAAATCTGGAGTTATACAGTTCGTAATTTTAATAAAAAACATTTATTGAATAATTAGTGCTACCTAAGTTTTGAAATTTAATTGTAAAATTTTGGGATACATATTATTGTTCAATGCCCATAATAAACATAGATTAGCATTTCAAAATGATTGAATTTGAATAATTAAAATAATTTAATATAGTTTTTTTCCAAACACTGAAAGAAAATATTTAGAAAAATTATTATTGCATATCAGTGTACTCATATTTGTTTCATATTAACATTAAGTACTTTTAAAAGATTGAATTAATATATGTACTATTAAGTTTTTTTTTTTTCCTTTTAGTAAATAAGAAGACGAGTGTTTAATTTTACAACATTTTATGCATATTCAAAATACCTTACTTGAAATAATTAAATCAAAACTTTTAAAATTATGAATACATTACATTGTTTATGGTAACAATGTAAATTCTTTAGAAACAATGAATAAAGAACGATGGAAACGATTAAGATTATTCGATGACGCATATTCGATTTAAAGAACGATTTTTGAAGAAGACTTTAAATGATAGAAATAGTTTCGAAAAATGTAATGATTATTTTTATGACTATCCTTGAATTATTTGAAAAATAGAAGCATATATATAATTTTTAATGAAACATTTTTTGAAAAGATTTATTGTGCTGCCATTATATTTCTATATAAATAATACAAATTTATGCTGAAATATATTATTGCCTGATTAATAATGCATTTTTAAACCAGAAAACCTGAGTCAAATTAATTTATTACATGGCTTTCATTCTTCTTTGCTATTTATTATCAACTAAATTTATAAGAGGAAAAAAAAAAGAATTTTTTAAAATGAATTTAAGATTTGAATATTTGAGAAATTTTTAAAAATTACTATCTATCTTTCTTTATTTTCTTGTTAAAAATATTTTTTTTCTGATAAAACTATACATTTTTGAATAACAGAAAATGTGAAGGAATGCGTAATAAATAAAATACGTCATTTAAAATCAATTAATGATAAAAAAAGTTCAACTTGTTAATGAATTAATACCAACCAGGCAGAATAAATATATATTCTGTATGCTTGTATTATTACACTGTATCATTATGAATGATTCATACTGAAATAATGTGAGTGTTAAGTTAATGTGTATAATTCAAAATATATATTCAATATTGTTTCGTATTTCAATGCATTATATTTTTTGAAGTATTAGTTGTATAAATGATTATTTATAATTAAAAAAAAATTTTAATTGCCTTTTTTTTCAGTTTCGAATTATCGAATTCACAAATTTTGTATTAATTAACCAATAATAATAATAGAAATATAGAAAAATAGTGAAGTATATTTTATTTGATTAAAAACACTAAATATTATTAATTAAAAATATTATAGAAATTAATTTCTTTATAGTGGTTCATAAATAAGTAAAATTTATACAACAAAATTCTATAGTATTTTTTTTTTCTCAGAGAAATAGTGGTATCTTTGTATATTTAAAAATCATTCCACAAAAAATATTTATATCAAAATGAAATTATTCTTTTCATTATCCTCTACAGGAATAATTTTGTTTTAATTTTATACAAACTATAATATTCTTACTTTCCTCTTATGAAAGATTTGATGAAACAAAAATAAAAGGAAAAACAATTCTACTTTAAAAATATAGAAAAGCAATAAATTAAAATTTTCAATTAATTTCAATTATTTTCTATTATATATATTTTTTAATTTTAAATTATTTATTCGTCTATTATTTATTCGTTTATTATTTATTCGTAATTATTTATTTCTTAAATTATTTATTCGTAAATTATTTATTATTAAATTATTTATTTTTTTTTTTCATCTGAATGTATTATTATAATAACCTTAACTTTTTGTTATAAATCTTAATAAAATTTAAAAATGTAATTAATAAAATTTTTAATTTTTTTTAATAAATCATTGACGTTTTGGTTAAAATATTTAATATAATTTTTATTAATAATATAATTTATATAATAATAATAATAAATATTGTTAATATGAATTAATAAAATTAATTATTAATTAATAATATATAATATAATAATATAAATTTAATTAATTAAAAATGTTTAGTGTATATTACAAAAAGGCATATAGGGTAAAAAATAAATTTAAAATTTGTTAGTTTTCTCTTAATTTTTTACATTAACTTGAAGTTGTCATTAACAGAATGTCATAAAAAATATGCTAGTTTATGTAACTAATATGCTAGTTTATGTAATGCAATAAAATATCCCAATTCTATGTTTAAATACATTCTTTGTAAATAATTAGATATAATAATTGCATCATTTATTTTTAGACATCAATATTTATTTTGTATCATTAAGATAACATTTTTTTAATGAAGAAAAATATTATATTAAAGCCTTTAAAATTAGGGCATCAAAGCATCAGATAAATAAGAAAATTTTATTGCACTTTATTGATTCCTTATTTCTTTGTAAGTTCGAAATAGAAAATAACAAGCATTTTAATAGGAATTTCCTTGGAAGTTATCAATTTCGTTAATTAAATAGTAATCAAATATTTTGGAATTTTCAAGGGTAAATGCTACAATTTTTTAATTGATTGAATTTGTATTTTCTATTAATTTAAAACATAATTATCTTTTCGTTTCCGAATCACTTTTAGCTTTATAATTAAAGCTGCGTTTAAGTATACCCATCAATTCATCATATAATACAATTAAAATAATATACAATTATCGAAGTCATAATTTGTGTACAGTAACACACAGATAGCGGTTCCACAAGCTTAGAAAAGTTTTTGCCAACTCAATAATAAGATAAATTATTTAATTTTAAAATTTAAATCACTTTAATGAATTTAATTCACAGTACTAAAACACTTTTCAGAAAATACCCATGAGCATGCACTCACATATATGCTTACATAATCGATTCTACAAAAATATGTATATGTACTCATATAAACAAAACAAAATAAAAAACAGTATTTTTTTATTTTTTCATTTAAGCAATAGACATTTTTTTTTATGAGTAACACTTTTGAAATTTTGTAGTAAACCCTTCATAAACAATTCCCGTTATAAAAATTATCTTAAATAATTTATTTCATTTTCCTTACATAAATCATATATTTTTTGCATTGATTTTTATGGCTTAATTAATATCAGGAGAATGGAGAATAAGAAAAATATCAAAAGATAAAGGTAATCATGTTTAAGTGATATTAATATTAATATTACTGTATTTCTTTCGTTTCCAATCGTTAATTTAAATAAGGAAATAATAGAAAAATTTTATTAAAGGAAAGAATCAGAAAAGAACTGTTCAGTATGTGAATTTAATTAATTATTAATTAAATTATTTAATTAACTGTGTATAACTAATTTTTTTTCTGTGCTGGTGTTAAAATAATCATCTAAAAACCATACCCAATAATGAAAGAAAATAAAACAATTTTTCTAATAGGTCATGTTTTATTTAATAACGTTATAATAATACGTTATAATAGAATTTTTATATTGCGTTATAATAGAATTGTAATATTTATGTTATAATAGAATTTTTACCTCATAAATGTTATTATTATTAGCACATAAATGTTATTTTTACTTTATACATCATAAATATTATTATTATTTAATAATTTCTACAACAACTACGATTTGAATATGCTCGACTATTGTTGAATTAAAGTTTTTAATAATAAATAAAATAATAAAAATTTTATATTGTGTTGTAATAGAATTATAATATGAATGTTATAATAGAATTTTTACCTCATATTATTAACAAATAAATGTTATTATTATTTTTATACATCATATATGTTATTATTATTTAATATTTTCTGCAACAACGATATGTATATACTCGACTATTGTTGAATTAAAGTTTTAGAATATTAGTAAAGTAAAGTGATAGAATTTTTATATTGTGTTGTAATAAAATTATAATATTAATTTTATAATAGATTTTTTACCTCATAAATGTTATTATTATTACTTTTATACCTCATAAATGTTATTATTATTATTATTATTTAATAGTTTCTGCATGAACGATATGGATATGCTCGACTATTATCGAATTAAAGTTTTAAAAGAAAGCATTAGTGACCAGCATGAATGTATTTTTGTATTTTTAAAATGTTTTTTAGAAATTATTGATTATAACAAAATTACTGGAAAAAAAAAAACATTACTAATTTTGTTAATCTTCTGACAATGACTTATTTTACCTAATAACAACAGAGTATTTAACTAGAGTAAAATAACTACAGAAAAGATGCAAATAGAACACAATTTACCTTGCTAAGTTGAGATCTGTCTTGATCCCTTGAGTTTTCATCATAAGTTTAATAAGAGAGTAGAAAAATTGAGAGAGTTTATCGTCTTTTGGAACCGACGTCCATTCATTTCGATACAAGTTAGTAACTAGTGGCCCTTTAAGTGCACTACTGTAGGACGTATACTAGGGAGGCGACGGTGCTTCACTGGAGGCAACAGCCATTTGCTAATGGTCTTCATGTCCGCTTACCAGTCCGGTTACGAAGAGGATAGCTACCGGTGCCATTGCATGTGATCACCAAGAGAAGATAGAGGCACATAATAATTTGTCACGTTCTCACCTTTACCACAGTCCATGAACGAGCCTGTCCGTGGCATGGCAATGCAGGAACGGAATATGCAGAAGTATCCACGCCTTTGGACAGTTAGGACAAGAAGTAGGCTTTATTATGTAAAGATCACCATGAAAAGTACTACGCTATGTGCGAAAGACTGTGGGAAGTCATTTCCCATGGCCGGATCTATGTAAAAGTCACGAAGATTTATTAGTTCTATCTATATGTAGCTAAATTTGTTTCCTAAATATGTAGATTGAATTTGAATTGATTTATTTATTAAATCCTTACAGTTGATATATTCTATGGATAATTTTTTCGAAGAATAGCGATTGCCGTTTGCAGAAAGATGCTTGTTTATCAGTAAATTGTAAATGTAATAATCCTATTGATTCTGAACTTGCTACTAATGATCTATTACAGTAGTGAGTGCAGCCGTAGAGAGAGAAGAAGTAGAAGTAGTAGAATTTAAGATATTATTATTTTTTTTTGAAAATTCACTTTTAAGCTAATTCCACGTGCGAAGATCGAGATCGAAATAGAGAATTCATAAATTACAATTCTATATGAGTGTTTTTTTCTTTTATTATAATTATATACTATTTATATTTATAGTGGAGAGCTTCGTTTTTTTTTTTTTTTAAACTTTTTTTTTCTATACTAGATAAAAGATTGTTACGTACTTTTGAGACTGGTATCATAGGACGGTTGATAATGAAAGTGAACAAATAAAAGTTTCACACAATTCTTCTGACGATGTAACGTTTTCCACGAGTACATCTCGCACGCGAAGTATCTCTTCACGTATGCATGAACGATAATAATAAATATCACTTCGTTTCCATGATAAATAAATAAATTAAAAAAATAAACAATCAACAAAAAAACTTGACGCACAGACTTGAGCGGAGTTGTTACAACTTCCAACAGAAAGGGTGGTACACAAAACTTTTCAACCAGTTTCTCTTGTTGGGATGGCCTCTAACCCGTGTTCGGCGCAGGAGTTAGCACTGGTTTCGTTCACCCCAGAACGGTTTTATGCGAGTCCTCAGGAGATGTTGAAAGAAAGCTATAAACGGAGAACTTATGAAATAAATCTCCTACTGTCATTGTTGTTGTTCATTAGGGGGTGTCCGGCCCAAGCGGTAAGCTCCTGACTTTGATGCGCTTCCCACTGAAGCGGCCTATCCTTTCGCGCACTGCAGACTTCCGTGGTAGAGGTAGACTCGCCCTAGTCCTCCTTGAATGCTAGAGTGTATTGATCGGACTCGGGAAAGCCATTGCAGCTAGTACAATATTAGCTCCGGTCGTTATCCAAAAAAATTGTATACAACCCCCCTATCTATAAGTTAATTGATTCATCGGCATTGTATGTATACAATGCCGTATACCGATGCATTTCACACTAGGAATATGGGAAACAAAACGTGAGGGAGCGCTGATTGGGAGGAGTCCGGTTTACCTCAATATTCCGGAGCGCCGTTCTGAAATTCCGATGTATAAAATCGGGATTGTGTTTTTACTTTCCCTCTGCTAGGCTTCTACTTATTTTTTATTTTTTTATTATGCTGTCGAAGCATTTTTTTTTTCTTTTCTTTTCATTTTATATTTCTTTTTTTTTTGTTTTTTTTATTTTTTTTGTTACGGAATACAGTGGCGACGGTTTGGAGGGTACAGTCGCTTGCAATTGAAATTATAACGCGAAGATCGCTATGGTAACGATGCCAAACATTTAAGCATAGAAAACCCTTTTGCCACCTTGGACTTTAGACGCATTGTTTGGTTTTTTAGCAGTCAATTCAAACAGACGGACTGGGTCGAAGATTCAAAATACCTTTAATCATAAACAGATACCAAACATTCTATTGAGTTTTTTTTTTTTATATTGATTATTACGTTTTCTTTCTTTTTTTTTTTTTTTTTTTTGCTAATTTAGAATCATAAAATTTGATCGTGTTTAATAATACAATTCCTAAGTTAAGATATTAGTCAAAAATGCAATATAATAAATATATATTCCTTGCTATTATATTATTTAGTAAATAATTATTTTAGTTCTCTTATCAATTAATAATTTTTTTTTAAATAATGTCCTTATTATTTTTAAATATGTCTAAGTAATCAAAACATAGTTTTGGTAAAAAAGAAATTAAAAAAAAAAATGCTTTCGAAATTATATGTGATCCAAAGTTACTTGAAACTAAATAAAAAGTTAAAACTAATTTGTAAACCAGTTAAAAATTATCAACTAAAATTTGTAATTGTTTATACTCCGTCTGATATTTGTATAATAAACAAAATGTTAATTTCTATAACTTTCACGATAAATATTTTACTTTAGCAAATTTAAAAGCACAGTACAAATCACAGATGTTAAGACAACATACATTTACGAACTTTAAATATGATAATTTAAAGTTAAAAGGTTTAGCTAATAATTCTGATACAAACACTTCAAACAAAAGCAGCCTTTATAAATATTTAATTTGTTTTTAAAGAGTGAAAAATTATTTATTTATTTACTAACGAAACAAAACAAATGTTTATTGATCGGCGAGAAATTATAAAATAAAGAAATTGAACTCCATTAAAAGTCTTTGTTTGCACAATAATTGAAAATGTTTTTAAAAATTCAGCATAAGAAACTTTTTATTTTAAAGGAAGTTAAGTAACATTTTTAATTTATTTGAATACTGTTAGCAGTTTATTTCAAATAATAATAATTATTCATAGAAGAAATAAAAACCATTAAAAGAGATTTTATTTATTGTCACTTTGCATATACTTTTTATCCTTGTATGTAATCAATGAGTAATAATTAATAAAATAATCATCCATCATTATATAAACAGAAAAGAAGAACGCTGATATAGAAGTTTATAAAATAACAAAGAGCTATCTGTTCTTCCGAAACAAAAAATAGCCAAAATTTATATAAATATCAAAATATTCCTATTACACCTTACTTTAATCAAAATAAAATATTTATTAAAGTTTCAAAAAAAAAAAAAAAAAAATACTTAAGGGAAAAACAGTCACACAGATACATAACAGAATGTTGCTATGAAACTCTTGGCAAATAAATAGGTATAAAATTTCATAATTTAGTTAATTAATGGTGTTTCTACTTATATATTGTTTAATTAATTTATATATTGTGTAAAAGGCTTTTATTGAGTAAAAAAGTATGCCAAATACATTAAGCAATAAATTTAAAAAAAAATTATTATATACTGCTTTATTTATCTTAATTACAACTTTTAAAATTGTAAATAATTGGGGGTTTTTATTTCTATCAAAATGAAAAAAAAATTATTTAAAAATTACTTTTACTTTTAGGTTTATTTTATCTCCAACGCAGCTACAAATTAATTTAAATAAAATTGAAATATTTAACAATTTTTTAATAAGCGTTCCTTTATGTTAAAAGAGGAAACCTGTGAATATATAATTTACGAATAAAGAAAATCTTATATATTCGGAATCCGTATTCTGACATCACATATATGCTACAATGAAAACGATGGAATACGATATATCTTTTATGTTACATTTCACAAATACTCAAAATTGTTGACTAATTAGGTGATGTTGGCTACTGAACTTTCTCTAAGCTGCTAGAGAATTTGAAGAGCACAAAAAAGGTAATATTTTGGAACGAGCAAATAAAAAAATACCTTTCGATATTTAATAAGCTCTATGAACTGTCATAAGAAAGTTTCCCATAGGCTATATACACAACCCAAAGACAATCATTCAATCCATGAGTCTGAGTAACATTTATAATTAGTGAGCATATATTTTGTTGTACCTATTGTTAGTATTTGTGAAATATTTGTAAAGGTTTGATTGAAACTGTTATGTGTTACTTTTCAAAAGAAACCAGACAGACTTCAGACTTTGCTTACTGACTATTTTGAAATATAAGTATGGAATAAGAAAATAAAAGACAATTATTGTATCACACGATATTTTTAAAACAATCTATTAATTTAACACGCTTCAAAAATTGAGAAAAGCCCTCCCTAATAAGACAGCATTTATTTCAAATTTGGAGTATTTATGAAATGCAACATAAAAGATATATCGTATTCCATCGTTTTCATTGTAGCATATATGTGATGCCAGAATACAGATTCCGAACATATAAGATTTCCTTTTATTCGTAAATTATACATTCACAGGTTTCCTCTTTTTTAACATAAAGGAACGTTTATTAAAAATTGTTAAATATTTTAATTTTATTTAAATTAATTTGTAGCTGCGTTGGAGATAAAAAAAATAAACCTAAAAGTAAAAGTAATTTTTAAATTATTTTTTTCATTTTGATAGAAATAAAACCCCCCATTATTTACAATTTTAAAAGTTGTAATTAAGATAAATAAAGCAGTATATAATGTTTATAAATATGTTTAATAAATAATTGTTTTAATACTGATATATTTCATTATTGTTAATTTCAATTTCAAATTTTATAATTGTACCGTATTTAGGCATATTTTTTATTAGTTTAACCTCATCTTACAATTATAATAATTACCATTTACCATACGCAAACGGTTTCCATTTCAACAGAAACTGATTTACTGTTAACAATTATCCTTCTCATAACTCTTTGAGTTGCGTCAGAGTTTTTCCCAAATGCGTAGGCTTTGTTTTCTCTTCTCCCCTGGAAACTCCTTTCTCTGAATTCTAAGATGCTGAAAGGGATTTAATACACAAACAAACCATTAGCTTGATATTACTTTCTCTGCCAGACTGCCCATATCACATTGAGGCATTGATCAGGTCGTTTTCGATACGAAAAGCGAGTATTTTGGAACAGTCTAACTGTTTGCATCTTATTAAATTAGCTGAATTGATTAAAAATAATCTTAGCATAAAAAAATACAATCATAAAATTTGAAATTCAATATTGTTCTTATGTACTATTTATGTTTCGTATAACATGAAAATTTTTAGAAGCTGAAAGATTGAGGGTACCAGGACAAAACTTTAAAATTCTAATGAAAAATTTAAAGCAATAGATATTTGTTTAAAAATACATATTTACTGTTAATATATTTCATTTGTATTATTAATTGTTTACAGGGTATCAAGACAATAATATATTCTAACATAATAACTTAACAGTTTTTTTAATGTCAATTGAAATATGATTTTTCTTTAAAACTTGATACACATTTAGCGTATTTATTATAGAAAAAAATTAATATCTTTCACAGAATTAAAAATTGAATTAAGTCAGTCTTCCTTCTCATTGTTTTTGTAATTCTGAAATTTTGCAGGAAAATTGATATTTTGCAAAAATAAACACTTTTGGATACACACAATACAGTTACAGATAAATAATAGTTAATATTCTTATTTAACCCTTTATAATTTAATAAGCACATTTATAAATATATTCTACAAATGAACTATAGATGTGTGGGTTAATTGGTTGAAAATATTAAGCAAACTCCTAATAAGTAAGTACTCCTAATAAGTAACTCATCTCCTAATAAGTAAGTTGTATGGGCCCTTTTTTTTTTTTTATGTTGTTTGCTAGAAAATGCTTGCTTTAGTATATACAGAAAGTCCGGATTAAGAATATACTAAAAGGTAAAAAATCTATACTAATTATACTAACTACTAAAAATATGAATACTAATATTTTAGTAATCAACTTATAAAACTAATTATATTAAAACTATACTAATTATGCATAACTCATCGATATTAAATAAAATCGATTCTTAAGTATAAAAGTTATGACATAGTATTTTAAATTTCAGTTGCATTACAAAAAAGAACTCCTTAGACATTTTTTGAATATGGTTTAAATTCAATGTTAATTGCCATTAGAGACTTCTGATGTACCCAAATGGTAATAGAGCGCTTTCTAAAATTTAGTAACTTTTGTGATGTTAATAAATATACTACTGAAGAGATACACTAATTTAAATAATCCAAAACGCAAATTTTTTTCTGATTGTTGCGTAATCATTTTAAAGTAGGTAAGTGTAAGATAGGTAAGTATTCTAATTAACTAGTATTCTGATCATTCATAAGCATTCTGATTAACTAGTATTCTGATCATTCATAAGCATTCTGGTTAACTAGTATTCTGATCATATATAAGTATTCTAATCATAGTATTTTTAACCATTCATAAGTATTTTTAATCATTCATAGTATTCTGATAATTCAGTATTTTAATCATTTATAGTATTCTAATAATTCATAAGTATTTTAATCTTGATAGCAATCATTGATAGTATTTATAAGTATTTTAATCATTCATAGTATTCTGATCATTCATAAGTATTTTAATTTACTATTGTGTTCATTCATAAGTATTTTAATCATTCATAGTATTCTGATAATTCATAAGTATTTTAATCATTCATAGTATTCTGATAATTCATAAGTATTTTAATTTACTATTGTGATCATTCATAAGTATTTTAATCATTCATAGTATTCTGATAATTCATAAGTATTTTAATCATTCATAGTATTCTGATCATTCATAAGTATTTTAATTTACTATTGTGATCATTCATAAGTATTTTAATATACTATTGTGATCATTCATAAGTATTTTAATTTATTATTGTGATCATTCATAAGTATTTTAATTTACTATTGTGATCATTTATAAGTATTCTAATCATTCATAGTATTCTAATAATTTATAATATTCTAATCATTCATAGTATTCTAATCATTCATAGTATTTTAATAATTCATAGTATTCTAATCATTTATAATATTCTAATCATCATAGTATTTTAATCATTCATAGTCTTCTAATCATTCATAGTATTCTAATCATTCATAGTATTCTAATCATCATGGTCTAATTTTAATCATAAGTATTCTAATCTTTCTAATCTTTCATAAGTATTCTAATCTTTCATAAGTATTCGAATCATTGGTTCTCCAGGCAAAAATACTCAGGAAGCCAGGTAAAGAGGTCTCTTCTTTCTGGAAAAGTCAGTTTCAAACACTTGTAATATCTCACTAAATGTATTGTAGATCCCATCTTGCTGAAAGATGAAATTTGAATAATCTATGGAACAAGACTATTCTTCAACTCATTGTCATTTCTGTGACAAAAATAAATTTCATTCTTGTACATCCCTGACCACACATTGATATTTGGTAAGTCTTTTTCATTTTCGATAAATTTCTGAGAACATCAATTACGTTCAATTTTCCACAAATAGATGCATCAAACAGAAAATAGACGCATCATTAAACAACAACTGCTGAAGGTAATTCACATCAAGTTCGTTCCAATTTAGAATCTCAGTAGAGTTTTAAGTTTTTAAGCTGGGAGCATCACTCGACTGTTACAATGTGTAACTTAGAACAAATTTGTAACACACTTTTATTGAGGGAGCAGTTCTTTTATAACTTTTTATTTTACTATGTTGTGTTTTTTAGTATAAACTATTACTTCAGATACCTTTAGGCCGGACGCCCAGCATATATGAGTATTAATGTATATATACGTAAAAAAAAAAAGCATCTGATAAAATAATTTTTTGTACCTGTTTAAAATCTTTCAATAGAAACTTTATTTTTGCATTGCAATATTAGGAACAATGTTGCTAACTTTCAGTGGGATAAAATTTCAAAATCTCCTGAATTTTCTTTAAGTAATCCGTGTGTACATGTGTGTGAGTATGTATGTGTGTGTGAGAGAGAGAGAGAGAGTAAATGTGTCTTTGAGCATGTGTGTATGTGTGAGTTTGTGTGAGTATATATGCGTGTGTGTATGTGTGTGAGTACATATGTGTGAGTGTGTATGTGTGAGTATATGTGTGTGTATGAGTTTGTGTGTGTGAGAGAGAGTGTGTATGTGTGTGTCTGTGGAGAGAGAGAGTATGTGTATGTGTGTCTGTGAGAGAGAGTAGTGTATGTGTGTATATGTGTGTGTGTGTCTGTGTGTCTGTGTGTGTGTGTGTCTGTGTGTGTGTGTCTGTGTGTGTGTGTATAGTGTGTGTGCGTTTGTTTGTGTGTGGGAGTGTGTTTGTTTGTGGAGTGTGTTTGTGTGTGTGTGTGTATGTGTGTTTGTGTGTGTGTGAGCAATGTGTGTGTGAGTATGTGTGTTTTGTGTGTGTGTGTGTGTGAGTGTGTGAGTGAGTATGTGTGTTTGTGAGTGTGTGTTTGTGAGTGTGTGTGAGTATGTGTGTTTGTGTGTGTGTGAGTATGTGTGTTTGTGTGTGTGTGTGTATGTGTGTGTGTGTGTGAGTATGTGTGTTTGTGTGTGTGTGAGTATGTGTGTTTGTGTGTGTGTGAGTATGTGTGTGTGTGTACAGGCAAAAACTACAAAAAAATCTAAAAATATTAGTGGGAAACCAAAAGAAAATGAAAAACGAACTTCTTTGAAACCTAATCAGTCTGTATAACACCTTAAATGAAAAATTATTAATTTGTACTCGTTACATAATAATATTCATATATTTCCAAATTGATCCCATCAATATTTTCCAAGAGAAAAACAACCGAAAATGAATTTATTTTATTATGTAAAGTGTGCATAAGCTGCAGCGATGAAATTGTAAACCATTAAACATAAACGAACAACAAAGAAATAAGGGTAAAAACTGCAGAAAATGTAAAAACACTAGTGTGAAATCGAAAAGAAAATGGCAGAAAAACTTCTTAGAAACCTAATCAGTCTGTATAACACCTTAAATGAAAAATTATTAAATTGTACTCATTAGAGAATAATCTTCATATTTTTCCTAATTGATCCCATCAACATCCTCCAAGATAAAAAAAAAAAAAAACTGAAAACGAATTTATTTTAATATGCAAAGTGCACATAAGCTGAAGTAATGAAACATAAATATACAACAAAAGCTTAAGTGTAATCATTAAACATACAACAAAAGCTTATGGGTAAAAACTGAATAAAATGTATATTTTCAAAAAATGAAAATTCATATGTATATAAAATAGTATGTGGAACTCGTCGTTCAGAATATCAGCAAAACCAATCAGTAAGAAATTCATTATAATATCCTGAAAATAATTTTATCAATGAATATTTATTCTCAGAACTGTATACAAATATGAGAACACCCCATCAGTGCATCTTTTGATTTCTTTCTCATATCACATTGAATTTATAATAGAGTAAATTAAAAGCAAATTTATATAAACACGAGGAAAATCGCTGGATATTTAAATTCCAAAACCTAAATAAAGAATACTTATTCTCAGGTTTGTGTACAAATATGAGAATACGACATCAGTGCATTATTTAAATAGATACGAAGAAAGTCTCCGGGTATTTAAATAAACAAAGAATATTTATTCTCAGAACTGTGTACAAATATGAGAACACCACATCAGTGCATTTTTTTATTTCCTCTCATATCACATTGTATTTATACTACAGTAAACTAAACTCAGATTTAAATACACACAAAGAAAATCGCTGGGTATATAAATATCCAAAACCTAAACAATTAACCTAAACAAAACCCAAGTACAGTTACAGTCATGTTTATAAGAACAAAACAATTATTAAAAATTAAAAAGTTTGTCACTAATTATTTATAATTATATTAAACTTTTATTTGGCTCTATAAGAAATGAGAGCAAATAAATAAATAAATCTCTAAAACACTGTTAATAGTTAAATTAAAGGTGTTACTTTCATAGTGATTATATTATATTTAAAATTTTCTTGCACATTGTAGCTCTATTAAGTAAAATTTTCGATGTCAATTTCATTTGAGCTGCTGGATTGAAGTAGGTAATCAATATCTACACTTGAAGACATTTCAAAATACTTCAATTATGTATTTTCTCAGTTTGAAATCATAAAAAAGAAACAGTAGTAAATATAAGAATTTACAAACGAAATAATCTATAAACGACCTTTAATAAAACTCTTCTTTAAGATAGGTATACCCTAAAGAAGAGTTTTATGAAAGGTCGGTTGTAGATTTTTCATATGTTTGCAGAGATTTTAAAACACTATTGAATCTGAAATTCGGTTCTAATTTATAAAGCTGTGTTATAATGAAATATAAATATATATGCTAGCATATATATATATATATATAATAATTATATATATATATATATGTTAGTATTATATAATGCTATCTACTAACATTAGAAATATAATGATTTTATGCAAATTTTATAACTAATTTAAGATGTGGAGGTATTGTGGTTCTTAAAACAACCTAGGAACTCCGTAACAACGCCCGTTGCCCAGAGATATAATGCTAACTTTTGTTACAAAGAAATTACGAATCCTAGAGAAATTTTTAAATACCAAGAAATCTCTTTATTTGCAAAGTTTCCTATATGTGCTTGTTTAAATGAAATTTTTGTGTTTAAAAGTTTTGTCATATAACATTTATTTTACGTAGATAAATTTATAACAATTAAGCAACTAAAAAGGTAAAAAAAAAATTATTTAAAATAATTGAAATAAAAATTCTAAATGTAGCAAGTAACAGTTTAGTGCTAATCAAATAAACAATGTTTTCAATTAACAAGTTTAGACTTAAAGTATTTTTAATTATTTGAAATAAGTTCTCTAACATACAAGATTTATAAAATGTTTCCTTGATTGTTATATTTTCAGAATTTCTTAGCTAGATCTTACCAAGAAAGACAGAATTAAAAATATTTTAGCCTAATAAATAATAACTGAGATAAGTTAGAAATAAAAAATTTTAATGTATATGACAAGTATTACTCATCAGAAGAAATATAAAAATATTTAAAATTCTACTACTTTATTCTATCATCAATACTATTTTATTAGCTATATTTAATATTAAATTGTAATTAGTAAAATATTTAATACGAAATAATAATTATAAAAAATAAAATATTTATAACAAATAAGAATTATAAAAAAAAGATATTTAATAAGGAAATTGATATCAGATTTTTAAAAAATTATATATACATTTATTTATTTATATTTTTTTTTATTGGTCTTGCATTACCTTCACAAGTTTTTTATTGTGCATATTTCTCTCGTAATATCTGTAATGACAATCAAAATGGTTAGTGAAAATAATTTCATTTTGTATATTTTTTTATTTTTATCATTAAAAATATTTATTAAAATAATTTATTATGACTCATGCTTAAAGGTTTTCAATAAATCACTAAACTAAATCACAGCATTTACATAATATGAATTGTTATCAGATAATACACTTTTCGTAATGGATTTTAACAAATGTTTAGTGAAAATTTATCTCTTGATGAAATATACGATTATCAAATTAATAATTTTTATTAAAATTTAAATTGAATTTTAACAAAAATAGCTATAAACAGAAAAAAAAAATTAAACAAGAATGTAAAAATTAGATATTCGTTTACATGAAAATTATCTTTATCTTTTCTATCAAAGTGACAAAAACATTTAATTGAAAAAAAAATATTTTCTATGCAATTGTATTTCTCTTTTTATTGTAATGAAAAAAAAAAATCTAAAGGTATTTTTCTCAGAAAAAAACAATTTGAATGAAAAATAAATCTAATTATTAAGTCTAAGAGGTTTTAAATCTAATTGTTCTAATGATTTTTAAAAATGATTCTCGAGAAAATTTACATTTATTTTACCACAAGCAATAACAATTTAGTTTTTTCCTTCATCATGCATAATAAAGTAATGCAATTGCAAAGTATATTAACGAAAAATTTTATTATGATTTAATTATAATAATTTTATTATTATGTGATTTTTATAAAGACAGTTAACTAGGTATGTTATAAATTTACTTTTTAAATAAAAATTATATCAAATGATTGAGCATTCATGAGTAATATAACTACTTTAATAAAAAAAAAAAAAAAAAAAAAGGATTTTAAAAATATTAAAAGGTAAAATGAAAGAATTTAAATAATTTTATAATATATCAATTCATTCTTAAAAAAAAAATTACTGAATCTTTTTTGATTATTTAAAATATATTTAATTTAATTTATACTAAAAATAATGAACATGTTTGTTTAATTTTTGCTCATCAAAATATTTTCTATAAATATGATTCGTGATATAATTCGTAGTAAATAAGTAATTAATTGTTTTTCAGTTAGCAATTATTAATAATTATATGTTAAAGGCTTTACTTTTACAAAATACTCGAATGTGAAATGTACAATGCAAAAAGACAAAAAATATATGGCTAACCTTGCCAACAAGATAGGTAATGCTAACTATATGTCAAAATTTCGGGAAAATACTCAAAAGTACCAGGTAACTACTAATTTGGTACATTTCTTGTCGGAAAAATATTAAAAACCTCCAAGAAAATTTAAAAGGCATATAGAGAGAATAAAAAAAGCTTTTATTCAATTGGTCAGTTAGCAGAGTTCTTGCTTTCGTGTGAGGAGTTAATTTAGGGATTAGTACAGTTTTATCTTAATATGATGAAGAGTCATATTTCTATTAGCAATTGATTCACGAATTGTTTGTTGTTTGTTTTGTTTGTGCTTGCTTGTGCTATAATTACAATTTTGATAAGCTTTGTCTCTTTTGAACGTAAAAGGTGTTTTATCTTTCTGAAAAATTCCACACTGAAAGAAATCAAAAAGCTTGCATATTCAAAGCAATATCACGTTATTTGTTATCTTTGGGAATAATACACGAACAAAATTGTAACTAGTTGCTCTGAAAAATTTGGGAAATAAAATTTCTCGACTAACTATAATGGTATTTTCTTTAAATATTCAATATATTATTACTCCATTTGATAAATTTTCTGATGGATCACTAAATTTTTTATTTGAAATATTTTTATTAAAATATCAAAGAAAACGTCGTAAATTATTTTTAAAATCTCTCAAAAAATTATTAAAAATGCAAGCTGTTTTGTTAGAGTAAAACAATAATGTTTTCTGAGAACAGAGATGAAATTTGTTCACTGTTGAAGTTCTGGGGATAGTATGACTTAATGTTTTGAATTTTAGAACTTTTAATTTATTACACAGTTTAAAAAATAAGTATTTTGATGAGATTCCTTTTTATTTTCAACAATATTTAAATTTCAGTTACATATAATAAGATGTCATCAAGACTAAAATAGTTTACATTATTGTAAAGAATTTTTATAAAATATCAGGAAAGTAAATTTGGGAAGACTGAAATTGAAATACTAAGTCTAATTTAATTAATAACAGAAAAGCATTTCCAGCCAAAAGAATTTCCAGCATTATTTAAATTTCAGTTACATATACTACGATGCCAACAAAACTATAATAGCACATATTATTTAAGAACTTATATTAAATATTAGGGAAATCAATTTTGTAAGACTGAAATTAGAAATACTAAGTCTAATTTAATCAATAAAGAAAAGTATTTCCTGCATTATTTGAGTTACATATATTACGATGCCATCAAAATTATAATAGCACACATTATTCTAAGAACTTATATAAAATATTAGAAAAATCAAATTGGCAACACTAAAATTAGAAATATTAAGCCCTAATTTAATTAATAGCAGAAAACATATATTTGCAGTTTGATTCGATTTTTTTTACATTGGACATTTTTGAGATTTTAATTGTATATTTAGGATGTAAATTTTCATTTGAGATTTTAAAAGCTTTCAAAATGACCAGACAGGAGTTCAAAAATTTTGGATTTATTTGGCAAGCCTAAAATTAGAAATACTAAGCTAATTTAATGAATAACAGGAAACATATATTTGCAGTTCGAAATTTTCATTTTGAATTTTTTCATTTGAAATTCTGAGATTTTAATTGTACATTTGAGATCTAAATTTTCATTTGAAGCTTTTCAAAATGACCCAGACAGGAGTTCAAAATTTTTGGATTTATTTGGCAAGCCAATTCGGTCGATGGCCAACTTCAAAGTTGTGGAATGTCACTCGTTGCTAAGGCTACAGAGCTACACGTACCACCTAGCGTGTCACATTTTATTCGCCAACTCGTCACCACTGGCTAAATTATCATGCTCAATTATCTTTGTTTTTGTTTCCAAACATATTCCTTCTCTCTCTCTCTCTCTCATATTCTTTGGGGTTTTTCGGTCCAATAGAAAAAAAATTACTCCAGGAGAAAGAATAGAAATAAAATAAAAAAAAAAGAGGAGATATCGAGCATACCGCAAAAAAAGCTGGAATGTGATTCGTGCGCTTAATGGTTGTTTGTGCAATCGATGCGTAGCAACAAAGTTTTGTTTGCATGATGTACTGAAAGGGGGAAAACTTTTCGGATATGGAAATTATAAGGGCAAAATGGACTGCTTATTATTCAGAATGATGTATGCGTTAAAACTAGACCCAGAAGCGCTTTTGCTGTAGTATGTTGACATTTGCTCTTACTGAAAGTACAAACAAGCAATCCAATATCTTAATTACTGAAACCTTTTACCTAATGGATGCCTTAGAACAAAAGTGAATAAGGGGAAAAGATACCCTTAAGGGAACAATATTTTAAATAGTATTGTATATGTCTAATTGTATAAAACTATTTATTAGCCAAATATTTATTTACAAAAAATTAAAGTAATTATTAAAAGTTTAACCACTACAAACTGAGTGGTTTTAAAAGATCGATCAATTTTTGTACCGAGAAATAAATTTGCAAGCATAAAGACATTGCTTGAGTTGGATTACAAAAGGTTCTGAAGTTTTGAGAAATATATTTTTAATGTAATAATACAATTTTGTCTTATTTGATTTACACAATTTTATTATGACAATGTTTTTAGAATTTGATATCAGAAATCATAATATAATTCATACACCAAATCATAATTTAGCGAGAAGCGATTTTTGCTGTAGTGCGTTGACATTTGCTCTTACTGAAAAGTACAAACAAGCAATCAATATCTTAATTACCAAAACTTTTACCTAATGGATACCTTAGAACAAAAGTGAATAAGAGAAATGATACCCTTAAGTAAAAAAGAATATTTTAAATAGTATTGAATATGTCTAATTGTATGAAACTATCTATTAGGTGACTTACTATCAGCCAAATATTTACTATATTTATTTACTAAAAATTAAAGTAATTATATCACTGGATTAAAAATAAATTCAATACAATTTTTGTCTTGTTTTACTTATTTACAATTTAATGAGGACAATATTTTGATAGATTTTGATATCAGAAATAATTAAACCAAATCAGAATTCCGTCAATCTTTTATTTCAATCAGAATATTCATTGTATAGCTTAAAATTATAATTAATTGAAGTACTTCATTTAGCATATTATTGTTTCATTAAAAACAATTTTTCATTATTGAAAACATACCTAATAAATACTTCATTTAGCATATTATTGTTTCATTAAAAACAATTTTTCATAATTAAAAACACACCTATAAAAATTGCATCTAATAAAAATTCCACTCATATCTAAATTGTTTATTAGTACTTTTGGTGGGCAATTTATTTTGACGTTAACAATGATAAAGAGGAAAAAATGCTACAAATGCTGCCCTTACGTGAAAAATATTTTAAATAGTACTGCATATGTCTAATTGTATAAAACTATCTATCAGCCAAATATTTATTTACTAAAATTTAAAGTAATTATCAAAAAAAAAAAAAAAGTTGATTATTACATTACAAAGTTGAATAATTTTAAATCTCGATCCATTTTTGTACAGACAAATAACTTTGTAAGCATAAAGACATTGCTTTCAGTTTTATTACAAAAGGTTCTGAAGTTTTGGAAAATATATTTTTAATGTAATAATACAATTTTTCATAATTGATTTATTTGCAAGAAATCATAATATAATGCATAAACCAAATCAGAATTCAGTCATAATTCAGCCAGAAGCGATTTTTGCCTTATGTTGACATTTGCTCTTACTGAAAAGTACAAACAAGCAATTCAATATCTTAATTACAAAACCTTTACCTAATGGATACCTTACAATAAAAGGGAAAAAGAGAAATGATACCCTTAAGTAAAAATATTATTTTAAATAGTTTTGTATTTTTATAATTGGAAAAACTATCTATCTATCAGCCAAATATTTGTTTACTAAAATTTAAAAAGTGATTATTAAAGTTTACCCACTACAAGTTGAATGCTTTAAAGCTAGATCAATTTTTGTATAGAGAAATAAAAAACTTTGCATGCATAAAGATATTGCTTCCGTTGGATTAAAAATAAGTTCTGAAGGTTTAGAAAATGTATTTTTAATGTAATAATACAATTTTTTTTATTTACAATTATCTATCATTTAATGATGACAATTTATTTTCAGGAATAATTAAACTAAATTACAATTCAGTCAATCTTTAATTTCAAACAGAATAATCATTTTTTTTTTTGTACAGCTAGAAGATAATTAATTGCAGTATTTAATTTAGTAAACTATTGTTTCATTAAAAACTTTTCCATAAAAACATACCTACTAATATTGTATCTAATAAAAATCACATTCATATCTAGAGTGGGTTTATTAGTACTTTTGTTGGGCAATTTATTTTGACATAAAAATGACATAAAGGAGAAAAAAACGGTAGAAATGCTATCATTAAATGAAAAATAGTGACTTAAATGAATCAAGTGACTTTCTAAGAGCCTTTTATCTATGGACTTTCTATGAGCATATCTATCAGGTAACTTTCTATGATTTATTTACTAAAAATTAAAAAGTTTACCCACTACAAGTTGAATGCTTTAAATCTCTATCAATTTTTGTACCTAGAAATATCTTTTAAACATAAGACATAAAGACATTGCCTTCCGTTGGATTAAAAATAATTTCTAAAGTTTGGGAAAACGTATTTTTAATGTGATAACACAATTTTATCTTATTTTACATATTTACAACTTAATGAGGACAATGTTTCGTTACATTTTGATATCAAAAACAATCAGACCAATTAATAATTTCGTCAATCTTTTATTTCAATCAGAATATTCATTTTTTTTGTACAACTTAAAAAATAATTAATCACGGTACTTCATTTAGCATTTAGCAAAAAAAGTTTTCCATAATTTAAAACATACTTACTATTATTGTATATAACCAAAATTACACGCATATCTAAAATATTAATTAGTGCATTTATTAGGCTATTTACTGTTAACGCACGCATATCTAAATATTTATTTATTGTTAGTGCTATTTATTATAATTGACGATAAAAAGGTAATTGCAAGAAATGTTATTTTATTACATTACGCCTAAATTAGTCTACTTTTACATATATTTTAATTATAATATGTAGTTTTAATTGATCAATAATCTTGCTAATTCTGATACACGCACAGAGCTGAAAAACTTTCGTTGAAAATATAATACTTGACTCTGACTATGAGATGAAGAATTCTATGACTATGAGATGAAGGTCTTTTGCAACTTAAGACAAAAAAAAATTACGAAATAATTGTTTATTAGATAAAATAATCTTCATCATTCAGTAAGAATTCAAATTTAAAATTCTGTGATCAAAATGAATCTCCAAATTTTTAACAATAATATGATAGCTAAATCATACTTTTTTCCAAAAGCATATCTTTCTTATTATTTAAAACTCAATCGGTTTTTCACTGTATAGCTAATTCGGATATTCTGATATTTTTAAAGTCACACAGACTGTACCTTAAAGATGTTGCGACATAAAAAAATTATCTTCACATCTCATGGCTGTTATTTTTAAAACCTGTTTTATAATTTTATATTGCCATTTTTAAAAATTTGCTACTATTGGGATCTAGACAAAGTTGTCTCTTATATCGTATTTTATTTTTATATCTGATATTAAAGATAATGTTTTTCTTTAAATATTGATTTAAATTCAATATATTTTTGTTGTAATTTATTTATTTAAGAATACAGTTGAGAAAATATGAATGCACAAATATTATAATTTTAACTGGGAATAAATCGTTTTAATTTCACATTGAAGAAAATTGATGATAAAACTATCAACAACAATAATATTCAAAAATTTATAATTAATTTTTTTTACAGAAAATAACATGTAATTGTATACAAAGACAAAAGTGAAGAGAAAATCTATTTATTTTATCAAATTACAAAACACATTAATACATTAATATTATTATATATTAATATTTCGAGGCTGCCTCAAAAGTAAAATTTTAATGTATTTACATTTCTCTTTTTATAAAAAATATTTATTAAACATATATGCATTAACACTCTAGACAGCATATTGATCAGAAACTGATTTCTAATTTAAATATTTTTAAAGTAAATAGAGTTATGAAAATATTTCAAATTAAAAATTATCTATCACTATTAGCATAATGATATGTATCACATACATATAATACATCAAACTATGTATCACGCGTTTAAGTGAGGTAGAAAAAATAGTATTTATACATATGTTTTCATTAAAAAGAAGATTAATCTAAAACTCAGTTTAAAAATCTTCAGTTTACACCTTTTAGTAAATATTTAAATCTTTACTTTATTTAAAACAATAACAAACTTGATAATTTCATTTTAAGCAGATAATATGATTATTTTTAATGAAAAACTCACAAAAACATATAAACTATATGTTTCTTAAGTTAATTTATTTCATCAATAATTATTTAAAACATTTTGATATGTTGTAATTGCTATGTATTAGAATATTAGTTTGTTGAATTGAAAGTCATTCCTGCAATCGTTGGATAAAACATGCGTTAACAATGAAAGATTGAATGGAGGAAAATCTCTACTTAATAATTTACTTTGTAGCAATTAAATTTAATTCTAACTACTTATACAGAAAAATTAAAAATCTTAATAAAAAATTGTTGGTTATTATCCTTTATGTTTAAAAAAAAAAAGTTTTTTTCAAGTAGAAATAAGATAAAAGTGTTTAATTAATGCTTAGTGAGCAATAGCTGAAAATATAATAAGAAAATATTTGTTAATATTTAACATGCAATAGTTAAAAATTATATAAGAAAATATTTGTTAATATTTAACATGCAACAGTTAAAAAAATATTAAAAATATTTGGTAATATTTAATATGCAATAGTCAAAAATATAATAAAAATATGTTAATATTTAACATGCAACAGTTAAAAATATAATAAAATATTTGTTAATATTTAATATGCAATAGTTAAAAATAATAAAAATATTTGTTGCAATAGTTAAAAATATAATACAAATATTGTTAATATTTACTGTGCAATAGTTAAAAATATAAAAAATATTTCTTAATATTTAATATACAATAGTTAAAAATATAATAAAATATTTCTTAATATTTACTGTGCAATATTTAAAAATATAATAAAAGGGGTTTTTGAGTGGTGGATATTTTAGTACCACAATTTGATTGCAAATTGTATTACTACATTTATAGTAATTGAACTATGTGAATAAACAAATTCAACTTTTAAATCGAGTCAAACATCATTTAATGTTTTTCACAAATAATTTTAATTATATGTAGTATATTTTTCACAAAATAAATATTTTTGTATAGTTCAAATAAAACTCGTAATATTTTTTTATTATTGAATGCGAAAATAAATGCACAGCATAATAAATAGGAAATAAATTCTAATGCCTTAAATTCTTTTGTAAGTAAAATGGCATAGTTTTTAAATTGCATGAAATATTATTGTTGTCCCTTATTTCTAAATATAAATATTTTTACTTGTCGCTTATATTCCTCAATAATATTAGTTCACATTTTTTTTTTTCTTACATTACTTTTAAAGGTAATTTCAGGTAGTGAACTAAATACTTTATATAAATTTCTTATAACTGTCGGAAAAAAGAAATTATATTCCTTTCAAAAAGTTATATTTATTTTACAAAAAATAACAATACTTATTTTTGTATAGTGCAAAATGGTAATAAAAACTAATAAATATGAAATTATTATAAAAACTTCTTACCTCTTAACCTATGCATTCATCTGAAGGTTATCATACAGATTTATACATTAAACCTTAAATAAGACGACCAGTCCCTGGAAAAAAAAGGCACATGTTAAATTCTAATTAGAAAAATTGCTTTTCACAAATTTCATCTTTTATTTACTTTTTTTATTATTTTTGTTATTACCGTTTTGTAAAAGTCTCTAACAAGATAGAAATATTACGACATCGTTAGTGAGACATTTATTTGCAAATTCAATATTTTAATTGATGATTTTCTTTAAAAACGATGTTGAGACTTCTTAAGCTAATTTTTAATTTTAAATGATGTTAATCGTTAGATTAGATATTTCGTAATATTGTTAAATGTCATACGTCAGGCTATATCATCTTGTTACATAGTAATAATTTTAATAATTAATTTAAATTCATAAATAATCTGTAATAATCCTGCACAAATTTTGTTTTAAAATCATCAGATACATTATTTTGCTTTTTCTTTAAGGATATTGTTTTGCACTAAAAGATTAAACATGAATAATGCTTACTTTGAACAGTATGTAAATACAGTATGTATGCAATACTGATATTATACAGTATGTGTAATACTGTAGTATATGATAATAATGTGTAATAGTGATAGTATACAGTATGTGTATAATACTGATAGTATACAGTATGTGTATAATACTGATAGTATACTGTATGTGTATAATACTGATATGTATATACAGTATGTAAGTAATTCTGATAGCATGACAGTATGTAAGCAAGTAGTGTAAGTAATACTGATAGTATACAGTATGTATGCAAATACTGGTAGTATACAGTATGTATGTAATATAGTATGCAGTATATAACAGTATGTATGTAATACTCATAGTATATAGTATATAACAGTATGTATGTAATACTCACAGTATACAGCATATAACAGTATGTATGTAATATAGTATGCAGTATATAACAGTATGTATGTAATACTCATAGTATACAGTATGTAACAGTTTGTATACAGTAAGCAATAAGCAAATATAAAGTATTAACATGATTGTAAACAAATAATTATTGTAAAAAAAAAAAAAAAAAAATTTATGTCAAAATACAATCAAAAGAATGGATTACATGATTGATTTCAAGGCATTAATGTAATCCATTCTTTGTGATTATTGATTAATTTATTATAATTTCATTTAAATGCAAAAATCAAATAGCACTACACTGTGCCTAGTTTTTATTATTTATAATATTATAGCTTTTTATTAAGATGCCAGTTTTTCTTTGACTTTTTTTTTACTTTGTTTTTCTGCAATCTTAAATTCTGATTTTTGTATCCTGGACCCAACATTAATATTATTACCCCCTTTCTCATTCAAAATTTTCTTTCTAAATATATAACAATGCTCCAGTTTGAAAATATTTCATTATCAAAATCCTATATTTGTCATTTAAAATATTACATTTAATTAAAAAATGAAACGTCTATACGATGTCTAATGATTAACGACAGTAAGCAATGATCTAAGATTATTTTGCTCCAAACTGTGCAAGTACAAACAAACTTTTGCTTTTTTTGAAATGTTGTCATTTTCTGCAATTAGGATTGCAATCAAATGACAATTATAAAAGTGTTTTATAGTTTGTGGGTATTTCATGAGCAAATACCAAATTTTGTAAAACTGAATAGGAGGGAAAAAGTAATTTAAAGAACACGTTTGTCCCTCCTGATGATGATGACAATAACAATGATAATGTCATGTCCACTGATTTCCGATATGGAAGATTGGTTGCAATTCCTACAGTGGACTTCTATATTTAAAATGAGCACTTTTAGTGTAGCAAAAATATCATTCTTTCTCCATACTACTTCCTGCACTGACATCTTGGAAGGACTTACTACTACTACTACTACATTACATCACACCATACCACATTACTGTGCCTAGAGCTGAGTTGCCCGTTTTATAAAGATGTGGATGAGAAGAAATCTGATTGGGCTCTGTGACGCTCTACGGTCATATGAGACCGGAACCTACGACTTAAAGTGAATTCCGAATCACTACAAGCATCCACCTGGATTCACTACCTGTGTGTGCGACGAGCCAGAACTAGCCACTCTGCTATCAGGTCCTCAACTTAGAAGGACTGCAATTACCACAACCAAGATTGAACTTCTTGATGCCATCACTATTTGGGGCAAGCACCATCAGCATGGCATACGGAAGATCACATCCTCTTTTCCATCTCTTGTAGAATATCAGGCCAACGATTTTCTTTACAATTTTCCAACAACCTGGAAAATTTGGGTTCAATTTATGTAGTCGAACTTTTTAATTCAGCTTACAGAGTACTGAAATCCGACTTGCTGTCCATCAGCTATTTATCAGCTTGAAGTATTAAGACAGTGGACTTGTATTTGAATACTTTGATAATTAAACTTATAGGTGCATTTATTAAAGTATACTCATATACTTCTTCTTCTTCATAGGCGCAACAGCCCCCCATGGCGGACCAAGACCGTCTGTCTACTGGCAGAATTCGAGACAGGATATGCTTTCTTTTTTTACGGTATAGGGTTGTCAGCCCTGATATTCATATTAAATAATTGAATTCAGAGCAGATGAAAAATAACAACATAAATCCCAAAATTTAGAAAATACCCAACTATTGTATTATAATACTTTTATCTGTTACAATATCTTATAATACCTCGTCTATTCGGCGATGTACTAACTCTTCGTGGCAATTTGAAATGGTACAAGAGATCCCAAATGTTTTTAAATACCAAAAAATAAAGCTATATACTATTTAATATGGTTTAAACCAATAAATTTTGTTTCCTGATTTTATTTATGGTTTAAACTCTTTGATTTTAAACGTCTATCAATTAATTAAATGTAATAATATGTTTTTTAACTCAAATTAATTAAACAAAATTTTACTATAAAGTTTAATTAATTTGTTTAACATATTAAAACGATTAATATTTTATTAACATTTCAAATTTCTGTTGTGTTTCTACTTTTCATGTATTAGACTGTTGCTATGCAACAAAGCAAAAGAATTAGAAGTATGTAATTTAGAACTATAACGTACTGTCTATAACAAAAAGACAGCTTAAAATTAAACTAATTATTTGCTGGTTGCTCGTTTTAAACGTTTCCAGGCTATTTGCTAATGCTTTCTAGCTTAAATTTTCATTCGTCTACTACACGGGTTTTTTCATATAAATGTATTGCATGCGACAAAAGTATTTATGAAGATAATTGTGTCTCTTCACTAGAATTCCAATCGTAACTAAACGCGTTGCACCAAAACAATCAGTATAGTTTTTTCATTCTAAAACGAGAAGATTAATTTAATGCCTGTTTTTAAAAGCTAAATAAAAACATTGTAGTCATTAGAGCTTTAAATATATGGATCATATATAATTTATGTAATTTATTATGACTAAATACGTTCCTACTATTGGATATTAATATGCATATCTGAAAAAAATTACCTTTATACGAATTTATGCGCCAATTTAAAAAAAAATCAATTTACGTACCTAATTTTCAATTATGTATTCAAATTAATGCATAATATTGATATATTAAAATCTATATTTTTTATAAATATATGTATGCACTATATAAATAATAGGTATATAAATAAATAAATATAGGTACCTAATATATTAATATATGCCTATAATTATTTAAAAGATTCCAATTTCAATGCTCAACTTTTAATACACACACACACTATACATATACATACATACATACATACATACATACATACATACATACATACATACACACACAGATATATATATACATACATACATATTGTATATACATACATGCATATTGTATATACATACATGCATGTATATATAGATACATGCATATGTGTATATAGATACATGCATATTGTATATACATACATGCATATTGTATATAGATACATGCATATTGTATATACATACATGCATATTGTATATAGATACATGCATATTTTTATATACATGCATGCATATTTTATATACATACATACATACATACATACATACATACATACATACATACATACATACATACATACATACATACATACATACATACATACATACATACATGCATGCATGCATCACATATTGTGCATACATGCATGCATGCATGCATATTGTGCATACATACATGCATGCATATTATGCATACATACATGCATGCATATTGTGCATACATACATGAATGCATGCATACATACATACATACATACATGAATGCATGCATACATACATACATACATACATACATACGAAAGAGGATTATCTTTTAACATTTGTAGATACATTGAAATTTGTAATAGAAATAAAATTTTTTTAATAAGATTTTTCCTCATTTAAATATACGAAGAAATTAGAATTTTTCTTAATATTTTTTTTAGAGTTTTTTTTACAGTTTTGAACAGGTAATATCCTCTCCCCCTTCCAAATAAATTATTATTATTCACAATAAAAATTTCAAATACGTAATAGTGATCATAAATTATATCTTGGATTGTAATGCTTTTCTTATATCATGATCAAGATTTAAAATTCAGTTGATTATACATTGTTTTATATCAAATGAATTTCTCCACAAGTTTATTACTAGATGCAATTTTTTATAAATTTTAAACTTCAACTTACTGCGTCTTTAAAATATAGAAAAAAAATGGCATTTAAAGGCTAAAATAAAAAAATTTTTAAAACATTCACAAAAATGTTGAAGGAAATTTATAAAAAAAATATCGTTAATTAATCTTTTTAATTTTTAATTCACTAAACATTATATGTCATTTTTTTTGTTATAAATATATTTTATGTCAACTATTTCTGTTGAATATCAGAGCGGAATACATTAATATACAGGGTGTCCAAGAATTACTAAACACCCTTTATATTAATTACAACACCACAAATATCCTGTCAGAATAGACATCAATAAAATGTTTCCTCTAACTTATTATGTAATCACAAAAGTTAACAAATTTCAATGCGAGGTCCCTTTGTAACTTGTAGTACGTCCAAACCATAATAGATGCTACCTATTAATTAATAGAAGCTATGCTACTAGCATATCACAGGGGTGTCAATTCATAAGTCTCTATATGTTAATCAATGCATGACGCGAAATCGAGATCGCTTGGATGTATTAATAGCCACTTAAGGGTCTCATACCGAAATTTGTAGCTACATTGGAAATTAATACACCTACTATATTGGGAATTAATAATATACACTCAAGAGCCGAAAACATTATGACCACTCCTACATTTTGCAATAAACTCGCCTGGATGACGTGGAAGGCACGTGATCAGGTGGAAGTGGTATTTAAGTGGTGGTATTAATCCATGCCAAGGCGGGTTGAAGCTGTGTTGTGCGCCAAAGGTGGGCCAACTGTTTTATTGACAGGTGGTCACAATGTTTTGGCTCTTGAGTGTATGTTTTATTTTAATCTTTTCTGTTTTTTATATAATTTTATAATGTGCCCAGCAATTCTAGGAAATCTTATGTGTATATATATACACTGATAAATTTAAATAAAATAATGCTTGATAAATAACTTTGACGTATGCAAATGTAGCTTTTTGTAAAGTGCATTAGACGCAAGGAATTGGTTGTGATGTGATGCGATAGGTGCCCAGGGCAGTTTTCTATCAAACAGTAGCTCGCGTCGTTGCATTACGGACATATGGAAAGTAAAAAATATACGATGAACATATAAACATATCACTGTAATAATTGATTCCTTGTAATAATTGAACACGTAATAATTAATTCTACGCAGAAGCAGAAGGTCGCTTGGGCCAATAAATTTAGTTTTACTTTATATCATATGAACAGGCGAGTCTCTACGAAACTTTACAGTTAGAACACTTGAAATATTAAGTATGAGCATGAGCACTAAAGAGTTTATTAGAAAACTTCAATGATTACTGCACGGCTATTAAAAAAAAAAACATACAGATCAGACTAACTATTAGGGCCATTTTTTAATTAATAAAATGGTTTACATTATTTTATTAATAAATAATAAATTCTAAAAATATTTTCCAGAAAATAATTAAACTACACCTGTTACGTTTAAATTAATAATTTTATATTAAATAATAAATGTTTAATTTTCACGCTTTAATGAGACTCTTTTTCTTTATATTAACATATAACGATTTCTAAAATTTATTTTATTTATATAGTTTATAATACCATAATACAATTATAGTTTACATTATTTTTCTAAAAAAATATAACTGCATTATTGTCCAAGATTTTTTTTTAAATAAAAAGCCTTTTATATAGTGTCCTATCCTTATTGTATTATCCAATTTTTGTCCTATCACTATTATATTATCCATTTGTTGTCCTAAAAATCCCTTTAAAACCTTACAAGTGTATTAAATGTACAACAATCTTGTCCCCTTTAAAATCCTGAAATATAAACTGTACATTACAATCCTACTGAAATAAAAGTAACTTTGATGAAATAAAAATGAAATCCAAAAATTCAATTTTTTTTTAATTTTTTTTGTCTAGCTGGAATTTTTTATAGCAATAAAATGTTTTAAAATCTGAACAGTAGCATATAAAAAAAATAAAAGAGCCAAACATTTTAAAAAGGAATAAGAATAAATAAATCCGATTAAAGACATCTTTCAGAAATTCCTCCCATGTTTATTGAATTAAAAAGAGCAGATTATCGAAGTTTATTTTTCATCTTACTATCCTTTCTTAAACTAATTATATTCTTCATTTATATCGTAAAAAATACATTTACTTCTATCAAATTTGTCTCGTAAAATCTTCTGATGGTAGTTTTCGGCTTTAATGTTTCCCATTTTATTAATGCAGACCCATTAACAATTATAAACTTTTAGTTATTATCCATAATTTTTTGTTGCTACTTGGAGAAATAATTGAGCACAGTTTCACATCCCACTGTTTCTTAAAAAGGTCTAGAAGAACCTGTTTCTAAATTTATTAGGCTCAAATTTGAATCCATCCATCAATCATGTCTCATAAAATCATCTGATGACATTTTTCTGTTGTAATGTTTCCCATTTTATTAATGCAGACCCACGAACCATTATAAACTTTATTATTATCCATAATTTTTCCTACTACTTGGCGAAATTTTTTTTTTTTTTTTTCTAATGCAGCTGGCAGATAGACTGTGATCTTCGCCATAAGGGCTGCGCCGATGTTACTCACTTTGCATTACCCAGGGGGCGCATGTAAGTTGATGGTAAGACACGGACGCGGAGTAACAATGCCCCCGCAGCGCTCTACGATCCTATTAGGACCGGGACCTACGGTTTAGAGTGGATTCCGAACCACTACAACACCCATGGGCAAAACCGGGATTTGAACTCGATACCTGTGGTACCGAACGCCAGAGCGCTAGCCATTCGGCCATCAGGCCGCTCAACTTGGCGAAATAACTGGACACATATTCATAGATCACTCTTTCGTAAAAAGGTCTAGAAAAATATATTTCTAAACTTTTAGGCTTTTCAATTAGAGGAATTTAAATTTGAATCTTGGTTGAGTGAAATGAAAACTCCCGTATTAACGTCAGCAGCTAGAACAATAAATCTCTAAGACAAAAGAAAGTTTTCTTTAAGTCAGGTTTGGTTTGGGTTGCAGCTCTACGGTCATTTTGTGCACACTTTGGGCTAATTAGACAAGGAACAATTTAACGTGGATTCCAAACCACAACATCCATGTCATTCCAACCTGAAGCCTGTGATACCAAAGGCCAGAGCGGTAGCCAATTGGTCACCAGGCCGCGTTCTTTAATTTTGAGAAGAAGGTTGTAAACCTCCCAGATGTCGTTAGTTAATTCGTTCATTCGTTCATAATGCTTGTTTTGCGATTAGTTCAAAAATGCAGTCTCAAATGTTGATCCAGCGAAATGGCAATCGTACTGTCCAAGGATCAACAAGATTATTTAATTCATAGATCCACATTAAAAATTGTATCAGTCGTATTTTACATTATTGTAGTCATATTTTAGTATTTACTGTAGTCGTATTTTACAGCACAATTACTTTTGATTTAAAAGACACAAGGTAACAAAACCCCAAATAAATTTTGCTTAAAATTTATCTATTTGTTTTTTTTTTTTTCAAAGGAAAAAAAAAAACGCGAGGAGGAAAACAACTTGGTAAAATTCGATTACAAACCACAAATTTGGTTCTGGTAGTCAGACATTAAGTCTTACAGCGTAGTGAATCTGGAAAAATCAAGTAGATGATAGACCTTCAATCTGGAAATCTGAGTAAATGAGAGGTTGAGAGGTATAAACCTTTGAAATGTTTTCGGAAACAGATTTCTAGTAAATTGGTTTAACTTGTTAAAAGATTTTCTCTTCAGTAAGAAACAAAATGACTTCTATTTGGTTAGAAAACAGTGATTTTTTGTTCTAGATCTCTGGGGAAAAAAAAGAATAGAAATATCGGAAGATAATCTAAAATTAGGAGATTGGGGTTAATTTTTTATTCTTTTTATAGAAATAATGTTATAAAGTAACAATGAGATTTATCATCAATCATAGGAAATTTTTGGAAGAATTTATACTGATATAATTTTAAATAAAGTGTTTACTAGTAGATTTTTTATAGGAAAATTTGCAAATGAGAAATCAGATTCATATAAGTTGTTTTATTTAACTTCGAAATCAATCTTTTAGTATTTATGCATTAAAATTCACATGAATAAAATAAAATTTAGATAGAAACAATTACACTTAAACATATTTTTCAGGGGTAAATATACACTGAAGTGACAAAAAGTCATGGGATAGCAATATACCCAAATTTTCAGATGGCAGTAGCATCGCGTAGAACAGGTATAAATGCGCAGTGTGCTTTCATTTCTGTTCAAGTTATTCATGTGAAAAGGTTTTGACGTGATGATGACCGCACGACGGGAATTAACAGACTTTGAACGCGGAATGTTAGTTGGAGCTAGACGCATGGGTCATGCCATTTCGGAAATCGTTAGGGAATTCAACATTCCCAGATCCACTGTGTCAAGAGTGTGCCGAGTATGAAATTTCAGGCATAACATCCCACCATGGACAGCGCAGTGGTCGACCGCCTGCACTTAATGACCGAGACCGGCGACGTCTGCAAAGAGTCGTAAATTCTAACAGACAAGCAACACTGCGTCAAATAACCGCAGAAATCAATGTGGGACGTACAAGGGACTTGTCTGTTAGAACTGTGCGGAGAAATTTGGCTATCTTGGGCTATTCCAGCAGAAGACCGACTCGAGTGCCTTTACTGACAGAACGACATCGCTTGCAGCGACTCTCGTGGGCACATGAGCATATCGGTTGGTCCCTAGATGAATGGAAAACCGTGGCCTGGTCCGATGAGTTACGATTTCAGTTGGTAAGAGCTGATGGTAGGTTCGAGTGTGGCGCAGACCCCACCCCATGGACCCAAACTGTCAGCAAGGCACTGTTCAAGCTGGTGGTGGCTCCGTAATGGTGTGGGCTGTTTTTCATGGCATGGACTTGGTCCTCTGGTGCGACTGGACCGAACATTGACTGGAAATGCTTATGTTCAGCTACTTGGAGATCACTTGCAGCCATTCATGGACTTCATGTACCCAAACAACGATGGGATTTTTTATGGATGACAATGCGCCATGTCACCGGGCCACAACTGTTCGCGATTGGTTTGAAGAACATTCTGGACAATTCAAACGAATGATCTGGCCACCTAGATCGCCCGGACATGAATCCCAACGAGCATTTATGGGACATCATCGAGAGGTCTGTTCGTGCCCAAAATCCTGCACCATCAACGCTTTCACAATTATGGACGTCTATCGAGACAGCATGGCTCAATATTCCTGCAGAAGACTTCCAACGACTTGTTGAGTCCATGCCACGTCGAGTTGCTGCACTTCGCCGGGCGAAAGGAGGGCCGACACGATATTAAGAGGTATCCCATGACTTTTGTCACTTCAGTGTAAATTAAAGTAGTGATAAAACTAATTTTACATTACCATCTTCTTTTGTATTTATAAAGAAATGATATTACGGATTTAAGGTATAAAAAAAAAATTTCATACTAACATAGAGATCTTTCCCAAATAAATAAAAAAAGAGGATTTATTTAACTGGAGAGTTATTTGATTTTTAAATATTTTGAACTCGAATTAAATTGAAATATTAGATTGTTTTGATGATATTGTAGTGATATTAAAGTATGGGGGTGCATGTAAAATTAAAATGTGATGTTGTTGTGATATTAAAATAGAGACAGATATTTTGTTAGGAAATTTTAGAGACATATATACTTAAAATATCATTTATCAATATTATCATTTTGTATAAACAAAACAACTTTGAAATTTTTTCTTTTTCTTATTAAAGGTTTAGACCCTATTAGTCCATTTCTTTTTATTTTCGCATAATCAATATAAAAATTTTTTTAATTCCTTTAGAAGGCTATAAATATATTGAAGACTATATCATATCGTTAAATAATTTCTTATCACATGAGTTTTAACTTAAACAATATCTTACAACAGGGCGCGCAGAAGATCTACCTCCCGTGGTGCACCTGGTAACACAATTTAGTGGCTAAAAGATCTGCGACTTGGCATTATTGTTAGATTAATGAACTCTGTTTCAGCATGTTTTGGTGTATTTGTTGTATTATTTTGTCGTTGTATGTTTTTTTTCGTTGTTCCTTTTTTGCTGTAACTGTTCATAATCTGCCATTGGAAATAAAAATATCTTACAAACATGAGTTTTGCTTAAACAATATCTTCATCGAAATTTGAATCGATGCACATGATTTTTGAACAAAATTGTAAATTTTTTTGTAATTAGGCATCTATAGCCAAATAACATTTTGTGCTAAAAAGTAAATATCCGCATTAAAAACGTGTCGTATCGACTATATCAATAATGGTCGTCATCATTATAAGTTAATTATTGATGACAACTATATTGATGTAGTCAATACGACGATTGATTAGATCATATCGTTAGACAATATCTTATCACACGAGCTTTTCTTAAACACTATCTTCATCGAAATTTGAATCGATGTGCATGTTTTTGAACAGAATTGTAACATTTTTTTTTGTAATAAGGCCTCCATAGCCAAATAACGCTATTTTTTTTGGTCCTAAAAAGTAATTATCCGTATTAAAAACGTGCATTTAATTAACTTTTTCACCGTCACCAAAATGGAACTAATGTTCACTTACTCCGTCAGCGCTTTGCAATTAATTAAGGTTAAAAAGTTTTGTGTCGCATCGAAATCGGAGAAAGTGGGACAAAATTCCGCCGAAGAAATCGTCCTATCATTGATCTGTGCTCCCTGTGACGTCCTCGTACCCTTGCGGTGACGCAGTTGACGATTCCTTTAATGATTGGTCGCAAGCGAAATTGCGATATGACGTCAGAGAAGGGTCCTCATGGCGCTCTATAAATAAATACAGACGAATTATACTTTTAAAAGATTGTTCTAAATGCCCCTAAGTCTATACATTATTTTTTAGGCATATAGCACAGATTTGGGGGGGCAGCAGGAAATTGATTTTGGGACAAAAAACTGTTACGGGAAGTCATTTGTGGTTACTTTGGAATCTTATTTGTTAACTTCAACAGTGAGATTTGACTATTACATTTATTTAAAAAAACATACATTTATTTAAAGATTATGAAATCTTATGATACTTATTTAATCTTTATTTTGTTTAAATTCATATATTTATTTAATCACTGTTTCTTGTTTAAATTCGTATGTTGTTCATTTAAGCACTGTTTCATGTTTAAATTCGCATGATATTTGTTTAATCTTCATTTTGTTTAAATTCATATATTTATTTTATCAGTGTTTCATGTTTAAATTCGTATGATATTTATTTAATCACTGTTTCTGTTTAAATTTATATGATGTTTATTTAATCAGTGTTTCATGTATATATTCATTCTCAAATTAAACTGGCTTATTGGCAAATTACAATCTTTCATCAATTAATTTATCAGTAAATTTAATAAACTATTCACACAAAACTAAATAAAATTTATAATGACTGAATTAAAGACAAAAAAAAAAAAAAAATTTAATTCAACTCTATATAGTTTAGCTAGAAATATTAATTTGCATATTTTCATGCTAACATAAATTAATATAGAAAAAATAATTTTTAATGGAATAGCCAAAATTGGCCTTTTGCCAGCATTCTTTTTGTAATTATTCTAGGACATATTTATTGTTATTATATTATTAATATCTCCGTTTTATATACGTTTGAGAAGTATGATTTTTTTCTTTCTAATACAGCTGGCAAACACTTAGACAGCTTGGTCTTGGATGCCTTAAGGCAAGCGCTGCACAGACGTTACTCACTTTGTATTACCCAGGGTGCGTGTAACTTGAAGATAAGCCACATGAGTAACAATGCCCCCGCAACGCTATACGATCATATTAAACCGAGACCCACGTCTTAAAGTGGATTCCGAACCACTACAAACATCCATGGCACCGCCGGGACTCGAACCCAAAACCTGTGGTACCTAGCGGCAGAGCGCTCACCACTCGGCCATTCAGGCCCCACTTTGGACATTATAAAATAAATATATTTTGTAAACGTATGATAAATCTCACTGGCCGGAAAAATATTCAAGGCGGGCCCCGCGGGTTGGCCACTCCTGGCCTACACTATACCCATAAGAAGTAGGGCGACGAGAGTATAACAGCCTCAGCCATTTAGCTTCAATTAACCGGTATCTCGGTTAGCTTCAATAATCAACCGCCTTGACTCGAAAACCGAAACCTGTGGTACCGAGCGCCAGAGCGCTAGCCACTCGGCCATTCAGGCCCATTTTTTTTTTTTAAAATTTTTTTATAGGATTTTTTTACAGTTAAATACGGCTCTTAAGTAAAGAAGAAGACTAAAAATTATTAAGTATAAATTATAGTGTCACAAGTTATAAAGTTACTACAATACGTAAAAAATATTAAAGCATTGTATAAAAATATAATATAATCGAAAATATTGTGTGTGTGTGTGTTTGTGTGTATATATATAATTATTTACCGAATTTAGTTTTTTAAAAAATCTTCATAATCAAAAACTCAAGCTATTATGTTTAGTGGCAAGTAAATTTAAGATTCCAGATTTTGAAGTTTTTCGAATAAATAATCCAATTCGAAATACTAAAATCCATAAAAAATATGATATTTTAACGAAAATAATTTTATTCTTTATTAAAGAGAAATTATTGAGCTGTAATTTAAAACACGATTGATAATACTATTTTTACAATGAGTATTATCAGCAATTGACTTCGCAATAAATATTTTATAACCATTTCGACAACTGTGAAAATTTTACTTATTTAATGTTACTTTACACGAAAAATGATTTTACAAATTAAACGTATATTTGAATAAGTTTCAAAACTGAATTAGCTGTTTTTTAAAGTAAAAAAAATTAAAAATGTATAATCTTTAATTTCTATTTTAAACGATTTTAATTCATCAAAATAAAATAGATAACACAAATTTGTTTAATATTATTTAAAATTTTCAGGATTTATTATGCACTTACATGATAAATGAAGTTCAAATCCTTTTAATTTTCTGCAACATGGATTATGTTATTGACATAATATACATGACATTTTCAGAGTAATAAAGGATGATTATTATATCCAAAGAAGATTTATAGGAGTAATTTCTTTATTTGTGTAAGGTAGAGAATCTGGAAAATTCTTCCCAGCTATTTCAGAATGTCTGTACAAGATGCTCAGTTCACTTTATGGGTAACTGCTCCATATTTACGTAATCGAATAGGAGATAAATCGAATACCTCTTTACTCCATAATGAATGTTGAAGCAAAAGAGGCTTACACATGTTGTTACAATGTCCACAAATCTCCCGTTTTGGAAAGCAGTGAAAGCATGCCACTAGAAAATGCCAAAAAATCTTAATTTTTTTTACCTCTAAAGGCTCGTTCCAACCTAGGGAGAGACGTGAAGATTCAAGAGGCAAGCGAGAAAATTTTTTCGACCCCTTCACAGCGAAACGTCAGAAATAGCATTATGCCCAGTGAAGATCTGCTTCGAGTTGAAAGTGGGTCAACTCGGAGCGGTGCATTTCAAACCGGTTTCAGGCGAACGTGGTGAGGCTAGTGATTGGTCAAATTTTTCGCTTACATCTTCTCGCCTCAGTGGGCACGAGCCTTAAGTACACAAGAAGCTGCACATCTCACACAAGCTGCCTGCACATCTCACACAAGCTGCCTTACCACTGAACTATAGATTGGACAACTAATATGCATGAAAGGTAAAATTTATATAAATATCAAGTAACTTCTAAGTGTTCGTGAAATAATTAACACAATAGTAAACTAAAGAAATTAAGCAGTGAAAGCATGCATTTGATGTACTTATAAATTATGTGTATGTATACGTACTTATGTACTTATTTGATGTACTTTATAATTACTGATAAATTTGAAATTCAAAAGTATATAGAATAAAAAGAGTTCCATTATAAGTATTGTTAGAAATTTTATAACCCTACTTTAGTTTTATAGAAAATGCATTCACAGGAATTTTTCACTTCTCAGAAAATTTTTTTAAAACTTATAATATATTTTTTTTTTTGGAAGGATGTGATATCAAACTGATACGTAAAATTATAACAAAATTACTGATTTTATGTAATGGATATTTTGAAGGTATTTAAAAACATTCTTTATTTGAAAACTAATTCATTTCATTTTTGAAGAATACTGCATTTCGTTCAATCTGTTTATAGCACAAGAATTTACGTATTGAAAGATTAACGAAATTATCATTGGGTATTTATGTTATTTTATGCACTTAATCTATATATGTGATGTATACTTTCAAACACTGTTTTGAGGATATTTATAAATATTCTAGTTAAATACGAATGTTCCTTTTTTTTTTCTCTTTTAAATAAGAATTCTATTTTTTAAAAATTAAAAATTCCTTCTATTTTTTATTGTTTTCCGTTTTGAATTTTGCACACATTTTTATTTTTTTTAAAAGCAATAATTTGACATTGATGGAGATGATTTTTTAAAAATAGTCATGTATCATTAAATGTTACGTCTAGGTATATCTCACAAGGTAAAGATAGAGGATGAAACAAAAATTTGGTACGGTTTAATGAAATAATAGAATAAAGAAAAAAATTTTTAGCATAGCAGATGTGAAGATTTTTTAGGAAAGTAAAAAAAAATAAATAAATAAAATAAAACCTAATCAATGGAAATTTTAGCAGAAAATAAAAATTATTTTTTCAAAAAATGATTACAGGAAAATAATTCAAATTATAATAAACAAAATTGTTGATTTAAAAATTCAAGCATTCTAAGTTTTAATAAGATACTCTCACAAGAGAAATAGGAGGAGCAATCCCCGAAAATTTCATGCAATGCTATTCTATTCTATTTTTCTCACTTCATATATAATAGGAAGTACGAAAAAGTATCACAGAAAAACAAATTACATGGAATTTAGTGAATAAAAATATTAAAAAAACTAAAAGCTTTGGTTTTTGTAAATTACATAGTATCTCATAGTTTGAATAGAAGTTTTAGTGTTTCAAATAAATTTTTTCATTAAATTAAGTTATCTAACTATTAATAATTATTATAACTAATAATTAATTAGGAAATTAAATAACAAAAATAATTATTTAATAAATAAATTATTATTTATTATTATCATTATTATTTTAATAATAAATAAATAATTAATTATAAAATAATAATTAAAAATAAATTGTTATAAATAATTATGAAAAAGGATCACAGAAAAATTACATGGAAGTTTGTCAATAAAATATTAAAAAAACTAATTGTTTTGTTTTTTGTAAATTGCATAGTATCTCATAGTTTGAATAGAAGTTTTAATGTTTCAAATAATTTTTTTTCAAATAAATTCAGTTATGTAACTATTGATAATTAACATAATTAATAAATAACAAATAAATATAAGATAATTAATAAATAATTTTTAACTAATTGCAAAACAAGAAATAATTAATAACTAGTCTCGTAGTATTTGTGAATAATTTTTTTAACACTATCAATTAAGTATAAGTTTGGTATTTTACTCCAATAATTAAAAATTATTTTAGAAGAGGGATCCAATTTATCTTAATATTATTTTCTGTTTGTTTGCAAGTAATTTTGCATAATTAATAAGTAGTAAAGTGAGATATATTATTTTTTTAAATACTTCAGATATTTATTTTTCTAAATACTTTAAAATGTATAAAAAACTAGAATAATTTATCTATTGTTACCTGAATTCAGTGGTTAGAATGTTGAATAGAAAATTAAGAAATTTATGCAACAAAATATGCTATTTCCATATCAACAGAATTTTCACATCTTCAGATAATAAATATAACAATGTGTATAAATATATTTATTATACACATTGTTATAATAATATTATAGCAATGTGTATAATAATATATAACAATGAATATTAGAATTATAAGATAAATTCAATATTTATCTAACACTTCATTTTTATATAACATATTTTTAGATGTTTAACAAATAACTTTATTAAATATAAATATAAAATATATAGTCAAAAAACAAAACATTTAAGTTTACCTAATATTAAGTTTTATGTTAAAGTTTTCTCTCATTTAATTGAAAAAGAAATTAATTTCATAGTTATTTTTTTTAAATGAGTTGAATTCAAAGGAAAACAGATTTTTATCATTTTTATAGTTTTTAAAACATGACTTAACAATCATGTCTTCAGATATTATATAAATTACCAGTTAAAAAAACTAACATAATTAGGACTAGATAAGCTTGAAAATTTCTTTAATACCTGAAATATTTTTATTATTTTCGATACTTAAGCAAATCACGATGAAAGCATTGTATTCTAAAAATAGGCTTAAAATCACTATTCATTTATTTGTAAATGCGAAATCCCCTTTTTATTTAATAACAAATAATTTTTAAGTATTTTCATCATTTTTTATTGATAATCAAATTAATGAATAATTAATCTAAACTGGACTTTTAAAAGTTATAGCTTTTAGTTACAGGAAATACAAATACACACATACAATCACACAAACCTATTGCTTAGAACATAAAAATATTATGGCAAATGTTTTTTAACAGTCAATGTGTGATCAAGTTAAATATTTGCAATTTATTTTAACTAATTATTTTTATTTTAATTTAAAATGTAATTTAAATTTAATTATTTAATTAAAAAAATCTAAATTAAAATAAATCATTGAAATAGCTTAAATCAACATACTTTTAATTTATATTTTATAATCACATAGATGGGCAAACGAGAAAATACACTTCAAAATATGATAAAAAATAATTATTAGCGATAAGTACGTAAGTTAAACATAAATAAATATTTAATATTTTAATATATCATTGTTTGTATATATATTTATTAATTTTATAAGAAGAATTTAGAATTGTCTTTAGTTTATTTTTAAATTAAATTTTATTAAAGAATTTTCCAACGCTCATTTAAAATATGAGCTTCATTTCTCGAGTTGAACGACTTGTAATGGTCACTACTCAAATACAGAACTTTTGCTTAAATAGTAGCGCCATCTATTGGCAATGTATTTAACAAATAACTGAAAGACGCCTAGATTCAAATAAAAGTTACTTTAAATGAAAAAATTGATTACACATATTATGAATATCAGTTCAAATTTTAAAAAAGATTTTTAAAATAAATAATTTAAATGAATTAAAAAGCGAAAAAGTGGGATATGTTTGAAAATTTCTTAAATAATATTTATTCTCAATAAATTTAAAATAAATTAAAAATATTGGAATAATTAATCAAAATGATAATTTTTAATACTGTAATTTAATGCGGTAATTTTTTGTTCAATACAACAAGTCTAATGCATCTAATTCAATTTTACTTTGATAAAATTTGTTAAAAATTCAAAATATATATTTCAAAGTGGTATGTGTATTTTTAAAATTATGCTAAATTTTTCTTTTTTTTTTTTTTTTTTTTTTTTTTGCAGCTTTAAAATATGATATGAAAACAAATTGAAAAATTTTATTTCGGCATCAACATTTTAGCAAACATATTTACCAAGTAAGAAGGGTGGATTTTAAAATGCAACATATTTTTAAAGATTTATAAAAATTACAGTTGTCATAGACTATTAAGTAAAAATAATTTTTAGACATTAATATAAAAGATCATTTAAAAGAAACGAACAAATAATTTCAATCTGAATAGCGCATCTGAAAATAAATCAAAATTTGAATATTAATTTTGATGAAAAACATTAATTCAACTAATTCAATATTTCACATTAGTTCAATATATTTTAATACTTAAATTTACAAATCAATTGCTAATGTTCCCTCTGAAAAGTAATTTTTGTATAAATATTTGTAAAGGCTTTAGCTGATGGATAGTAAGCACCTTGATGGATTGTGGGTTGGCTTTTGAACTATTGGAGCTTGGTTCGAAGCTAGATAAATGATACCGAATCGAAATCAGCGGTAGATAGCGTGCAGAGAGCTGATGATGGAATCAGCTGGACGCGTCATTTACAATGTCTTTCAGAAACGAGAAAACTGAACGAGAATCGGGCATAACATGTTTAAAGCATCTCGGCATTGGTAATGAGGTTGCCCGGTGGAAATTTTCTAGTATACAATACGCAAATGAGGGACAGTTATTCTTGAAGAGCTCTAAAATGGCAAAATCCTCTCTTTATCTTCAGTAGCCCAATGGATTTTTTGAAAAAAAAAAAAAAAAAAATCGGTTTTTGAGGCAACCGTATTGATTTTTTAAAGAGCTTGAGGGACTAAATAAACAATGATTGCATTTAACTATTTCTTACTTTTTTAACCAAAATCATTTATTAATATTTTTATTCTTTTTGCAATAATCCCGTATGTTTTTAAATTTTCCTGGTATCCGGATTAATTTTTCACAATATCTCTACCTTCAAATAAACAACTTAATGTCCCCCTCCCCCACCATTAGTGAATTAAAAATATTTTATTATTTTTTTTATGTAGTACACACTGTTTGCCAGCTGCATTAGCAAAAAAAAAAAATAAAAATAAAAAATGTAGTACAATGTAGTAATGTTAAAAGGAAATATCAAGTTTTAGAATTATTAACGAATCATAAAATTAAAAAAAAAAAAAAAAAAAGAGGGGGCAAGTATTTATTCTACAATTTAGTTAATCAAATATTACAGAGTATATATATGCAGAAACTTTTTGGGTGAAATGAGAAATTAACTATTTCTCTTGATTTAAAAAAAAAAAAATAAATAAAAATAAAATGTCGAAAAATTGACAATTTTAAATAATTGATAATTTATCATCCTTATTAATTAATTAATTAATTAATTAACGACATTTTTTTATCATTTAATAAATCATAAAAACCATTGCACAGACTTGAGAATAATAACCTCAAAGATTTGAAGCTAAAAAACTATTTGTAACAAATTATTTAATGCCAATAAACTACGTTGAATATTAAATTACAAATGTCCCCTGACGAGTACACGTGCAACTTCAAATTTATCAATTTTCGAAGGAGTGCAAAGGGCAAACTATTCCTCCCTTAGAACTCTAATCAAATACAAAGGGTGCAGAAATTTATAGTGTTTCATGATATAATAATAAAAAAAAAAAAATACTGTAATTTATATTTTGTCTACAGACTTTCGGTCAACTTTTCAAGCAATCTACCACGCTCTGCGTCTGTTGGCTGTTCGTGGCCTACATAAGTGGAACATGTAGTCCATTCATGCATCATGTCTGTCCTAGACATAACCCTTATAAGTACTTTGACCCAGAAAGAAGATACGAAATCCCCAAGGGGTAGGAGGAAGGTGCGAAATCTCAATACACCATTTTTGATTTATTCGTTCAAATTTATTTTCGTTCAAATTATATTTCGTTATATTCGTTTAAATTTATTTTATTATACAATGTGTGTACCATGTATTTAGTCTATCGTGAGACACATGGGTATAGCTGAATGTGTTTACATATTTTCTCTTAAAAGAGCGATTAGTGATTCAGTGAGCGATTCAGTGATTCAGTGAGCGATTCATTCAGTGAGCGATTCAGTGAGTGACATACTAGCGATACAACATACTAGCGACTAGCGATTCAGTGAGCAACATACTGGCATTTTCCAATAATATACAAAATTTTTGATTAAGGTTAAATCACATTAATCAGATCAAATATATTTTAATCGAAGTAGTTTAGGTATTTTTATAATAAAAAAAAATATAATATCCCCTAACATAAATAATATTAGATAGCCACACGTAAAACAACATTGTTATAGCTTCATATAAATTTATATTCATTGCATTAAATAATAAATTTTTTATATTTAATAAAAAGTTATATTAAAAATTGCTTCTTTACATCTTATCGAATTAAGAAACTTCGCTCTTTTGAAGGCATACCCTTTTCAAAATTCTTTTATTATTAGTTTAAAGTAACCCTTTATCAGTAAAAACTCTAAACATTGTTTTTAAGTTTAATTTTTATTTAATGTTCATTTATCTGAATCTTTCATTTATTCCGTTGTTTATTCCATTGTTTAGAAAAACTTCGTTCTTTTGAATGCATGCAAGTTTGTTTTTTTTTATTTTTAGTTTAAAAGTAAAGAAACAATAACCTTATCAGTAAAACTTGAAAACAATGTTTTTAAGTTTAACTTTTATTTGATCTTCATTTTTTTTCTGTATCTTTTATTTATTTCACTGTTTTATATCATTATCATCGTAAATTTCAAAGTGCACATTTTTAAAAATTTTTTTGTTACACAAATGTTTTGAAATAATATTGATAATTCATTTTAATGTTTGTAAATAAAATACCAAATCCTCCTTACCAAATGACTTTAAAAATAAAAATAAACAACAAAAATATTTTTTCTAGAAATTTATTCAACTTATCCACTTTTTTAATTAAAATATTATAAAATTAAAAAAAAAAAAACTAAACTTTTAAATTGGTTATTTAACTAAATTTATAAACTTCTAATTTCTTATAAACTATAAGAAAATTTGTTGTTTAATTGTAAACTGATTAAAGAATATTAAAATGGCTATCTTTAATTCTGCTAAGATATTAGAAATGTAAAAATTAAACTCAGTATTAATATTACTCATGGAATCATCGTTTTTTAATCGTTGTTGCACATCGCTTTTCCGTGATCATTAGTGTTTCATAAACACTAATGATCAATTACCCTCCAGAAGATCAACAGGAAACTTATCTGCCATAAGAGTCAATGATTGGTATACTCAAGATATAATTGTGCATGGCTTTAAAAAAATTATATATTCTATAATGGTGGCACCTTTTGTACTGTCGCTGTGATGACGATTGATTTTCGGCGATTAATTCACATTGAAGTTTTGATATTTTACGGACTCTATTTCACGTTCTGAAATTCAAGGAAACTAGGCCTCATCGAACATCTGATGAAATGGATTCATCATCATCATCATCATCATCAGTGGCGCAACGGCCTCATGGTGGACCACGGCAGTCTCCTACTGGCAGATTTAGAGACAGGAAATATTTTCTTTTTACGTGGTAGGGTTGCCAGCCCAAAGCTCTACAGTCATATTAGAAAAGGATCTGCGGGGCCTGCTGGGCCTGCTGCAGGACTAGCGCTCTGGCACTCGGTACCTCAGGTTTCGGGTTCGAATTCCGGCGGTGCCATAGATGTTTACAGTGGATCGAATCCACTTTCAGCAGTAGGTCTCTGTCTCATGTGACCGTCCTAGAGCCCAAATCAGACTTCTCATCCACATTATTCCCAAACTGTAAAGGGGCAACTCAGCTCTAGGCACAGTGATGTGGTGTGGTGTGGTGTGGTGTAGTGGCAGTAGATCAGAACCTACGATTTAATGGGGATTAAAAACCACTACAAATATTCATGGCACAGCTGGGACTCGAACCCGAAACTATGGGTCATCAGGCCCATGAAATGGTTTCTCTCTATGTAAAAGTCATGAAAAAGGGACGCCCTACGACATCCCGTGAGACCCAATGTAAATTCAAGGAAACCTGCTGTTATGATTGACAGCCAATTGGCTAACGCTCTAGCAGCAGTTGGTACCACAGGCTCCAGGTTCAAATCCTGGTGGTGGCATGAATGTTTGTGAGTGGCTCGGAATCCCCCGTTAAACTGTAGGTCTTAGTCTAATTACCCAAAAGTGTGTACAAAATGACCATAGAGCGACGAACTAAACCGATGTCTGAAAAAAGGGAGAAATTTACAAAAGCAAAACTAGTATGTAGATGGAGTCAGACAGCAAGTTTGAAATTCGGTATATTTAACTACATAATAATAATCTTGGCCTTATTTTTAATATGTATATTGATCTACTTGTTTGGTCATCATTATCGATAAACTGGGGTTCCTGAGAAGTAAAGAGTGCCTACATACAATTTATACAGCAGGAATTTGCTTAAAACAGGAAAGCACATATCACTGCCCTTGAAGTTTTACAAACCAAATTAATTGAAGTTTTAGAAACCAAAAAAATCCTGACAAATTGTAAATGGTCTTAAATTTTGGTATTTAATTTTTTTTTCTAAAAGAAATGGAATAAATTTATTTATTGGGAAGTCAAAATCACCTCAAATAATAAATTGTATAAAACACAATAAAAACAGAAATGATGTGAATAATTTTTAATTTCTTAATTTGTTTACAGTAATGGAAGGTTTGGTTTGGTTTTGCTAATTAGACCGAGACCTACAGTTTAACCTAGATTCCGAACCACTAACAAACATCCATGCCACCGCCAGGATTCGAACCTGAAGCTTGTGGTACGAAAGGCCAAAATAATGGAATGATAAATACCGAAAATGTTACATTATGCAAATTAATTAATATAGGATTTAAACAAAATCAACAGCTTTTGTTAAAAGATAATTTCTACATTATAGAAAATTTTAACTAATCAATACTATAACTCAAAAGCCAAAACTTGTTACTTAGTTACAAAACGTATTGCCTTATATTTATTACATAATAAGTAATTAAAACGAAATTTCTAAAAATATTTTAAAGACCCACAATAGAAATTATTGTTAATTTGGTGTTTTATATGAAACTTAAATTGAAGAATTAAGTTATAAAACATGCCCATACATAATGAATTGAATAACACTGAAAAATTCCATATTTTATATGACAAGTGTAAATATCTCAAAGTTCTAGTAAATAGTTGTTATTACAAACATCAAGAAATTTTTTTAATAAATCAAATCAAATAAATGAATGAAAGAATAAACAAATTACGTTAGACAATAAATAAATAATTCCAGTTTCAAACCAATTGCAAATGACATTATATTTTTAAGATAATGAATTTGCTGAAGATAAACAGGTCGATGCACCAGAGAGCAGTGCCAGGAAATGTCAGATACACAATTTTGATTTTTAAAGAAATCGATTATTAATTTTTTTTTTTTCTTATCCTCTTAGTTGCCTCTTACGAAAAAAAAAAAACCCCAAAGAAAGAAGGATTTGTTAATGGATAACCCTCACATGAACAAGTTTGGCGGAGATTTAATCGAGTTTTGATGGTGTGTTATTGAATTTTTTCCACATTATTGACTCTTTCCTTCAAAGAAATAATGTATCAGATGAAGAAAAAAAAAAAAAAAAAAAAGAACGCCGAACCCATGTGAAATCATTTGTGAAACAGCTGCAAGCTTTCGAAAGAGGAGACTTTCGAACAGTACTGAAGAAAAATTTTCAAACTAAAACCCGCGAGTGCTGCTAAGAAAACATCAATTCGCGAAGGAAATGTGTTTATCCACATATCAACGCTAATGTGTTCTCATTGAAAAGGTATATACTATTGCAGTACAGTGCATATTGTTTTTTTCCTTTTTTGTCACCCTGTTAGTCCCATAAACGTAATGAGATTTAAATTTTTAAATGTGATGTAATTTTGCACTGTATTTGATTCATTTGTTTGCGCCCTATCTCTACTGCATTAGCTTTATGTTAGTGTTGTGAGAAGGTCAGCAATCTGTAAGCATAGCCCATTTAGATAAATCAATATTGTATCCTGTGCGAATTGTTAGTTTCTAAGAAGACATTTGTGGAATGAAATAGCTTACATCAACGATGTACATAAAGAAAAAAATGAAACCTTCTTCATAAGGGTTAACTATTTAGGCACACGTTGCCGTTGAGCCACGAGTCGGGCAAAAAATTATCCTTCAAAAAGCTCACCGGGGAGGAAATACTGCGCAAAAAATAATTGCGCAGGCTCGAGCATTAGTGAATTTCAATTAGTTGGCGGCTTTGTTGTAGACATTGTTTAAAAAAAACGAAGAGTCTCTATGGCTTGTGGGATGTTCTGCTTTTTGCCTCATGAGTCAGAATACATGATGGAGATTTTCGGATTTTTTTCCCATTCGATATGCAAATACGGGGTAGTTGCCCCCTACAAGACCACCAGGAAGGCACAGTCCTTTTTCAGTGACCCGCAGCCGAGTCAGACTTCTACTTACGGGTGTTTCTACAGAAGCTGTTCACCTTCTCTCTATCCATGAGTAGCCAACTGATGACCCCAAATGCCGGACACTGAGGATTAGTCAACATCATGAAAATCTATTCAAGAGAAGATTTCATACAATGCCTAATTTTGTTTTTTCTGAAATCTTCGATAAATTAAAATCAAATTTTTTTTTCCTTATATATACTTTATCTGTATCAAATCCAAAATCTGCAATTTGTTACATAATGATCATATTTATGGAGAATAGTTTGATGATTAAATCTTTATATTCTGTTGTGTGTCGATTTTTTTGCGATGATAAAGCTACTTTTTAAGAAAGTCTATAAAGTCGGTCTATAAAGACTGAAAATATCGTGGAATAAAGAACATGTGGTTGAAAAAAAAAATGATGAAGGAAAAGCAAATAAATATATAGACTATTTTTAAAAATAGTAATTATAATTGAAGTATAATTTTAAGATTAGCAAAATTTTTTTAATTCATGCTAGAGGTTTTAATGAAGGAAAAAAAAAACATTTGCCCTTTCAGTTAATAATTAATACAGAAGAAAAGGTATTTAATATAATTAAGATTAGCCATGTTAATTAAACTTTTTAAATCATACATTACTAATCTTATTTGTGAAAAAAAAAACTGAAAACTACTTTAGAAGAATTAATAACAGATTAAACAATTGTTTAAAGTTTTCATTGCTCTTGTCTGTTTGAAAAGGATTTCACGAGTTTAAATTGAAAACATTCAAAATTATAAATATTTTTTTATAAGATAATAGATTCCATGCTTTTGAATGAGTGACTTGGTTTGATTTGTTGCTCTACGGTCATTTTGTGTACAAGAGGACTAATTAGACAGAAACCTACAGTTTAACGTGGATTCCGAACCACTAAAAAACGTCCATGCCATCGCCAGGATTCGAACCTGAAAACCTGTGGTACCAACGACCAGAGCGCTAGACATCTAGCCATAAGGCCTCATTGAATGAGTGGTAGTTAATCTGATAACTAAATTAAAATGGTCTTTTTTGGTGGATATTTTATAACTTTTTTTTAAATGAGCTGTTCAACTAATGAATAAACTATAAGCAATAATTAAATGATTTAGTTAAAGTTATACTTTATATACTGATGAATTGCAGAAATTAAAATTTTCTTAAGGAAAGAAAAAAAAACCCGATGAATATAAATTTGCTTCATCATTTTGCGATTACATATTTTTTAACTTCCTCCTTACAGAGAAGAAAAATATCGCTTCCTTCAATGAACACTGTTCAGTTTTGCGATAAAGAGACCTTCAAAAAAGCCTTTTATGATATTTCAAACGCGTTGAAAATACTCTTTCTTCCATTTCATCGCGAGATTTTTTTTTTTTTCCCTCGCAAACTGCAGAACACCACTCAGAGAGTTTGAATGTCTAGTAATTGCCCCATTTCTCACCAGAGATAGTGGCTGGAGCAACTACTGCAGGAAGTGTTCACCAGTATCTCGCCGGAGTTCACCAGAACTCAAAATAAAAGGGCACCCCGGGCTACCGGAGAGTTTTTTTTTTTAAAGAGTTTTGCCACCCTCCTTTGCCTTTTACCTGTACCTCTTTCGCTTTCAAGTGATTAGAAGAATATTTTACGCCTTTGTGAAATATTTTTATTTTATTATTATTCTTACTTCAAAGTTTGGTGTCAAGGTCTTTGTTGTTGAGCTTTTGTGAAAAGCGTTCGTCTTCAAAACTGAGCATCACAATAAAAAAAAATGAAGAGCAGTCACCTTGGAGGTAGATATGATATTTAAATATAGCAGTGTTATGCATAAAAAGCCATAAAGAATAAATCGTTGAGTAAAGGGGGACCTGTAAATCTCTACATATTAAAAATATGCTATATTATTCACAATATAGATTTTATACTCGTGCAATTCAATTGCCTTACAATACATGATTGGGGGGGGTTGTAAACGTGTACAGGGTGCGTCCCCTCTTTATAATAAAAATATAATATAGTATAACTTTATAATAAAATATATACTATATTATTCAAAGTGGATTTTATTTTCATGCAATAAGATAACTATACAGATTTAATTATATTACAAAACATGAATAGTTTTGTTATAAAAAATGAATACATTTAAATTAAAAAAAGTTGTATTAATTCTTCTTCGTTTGCACCAACAGTTCCATGTGAGGCCTAGGCCTTCCGCCTATTGGCATATTTCGAGACGGGAGATGTATATTTTTACGGGGTAGGGTTGTCAGCCCTACGCCTAACATTTTACAATCATATTAGACCTAGATCTACTGCTTAACGTGGATTTGATTTTGTCGCTCTACGGTCCTTTTTTGCACACTTTAGGCTAATTAGACCGGGACTTAGAGTTCAACAGATTTCGAACCACTAACTAACAAACATCCATGCCAAAGCCACGATTCGAACCTGAAGCCCGTGGTACCGAAGGTCAGAGCGCTAACAAATTTGCCAATAGGCCTTCGGTTTAAAGTGGAATCTATACCACTACAAACATCCAAGACACCACCGGGAATCGAATCCGAAACCTGTAGTACCGAGAGACAGAGCACTAAGTTGAATTAATTATTATTTTTTTTTTTACTCAAACAAGATTATTTAGTTCAAACTACTCATTATTTAATTCAATTTAGTGTCTTATGAAACCAATATCAAAAATTTTTTAACAATAAATTCATATATGAAAATTGTATGTGAAATAACTGATAATTTAAAGAGCGTTTTTAAATATAAAACAGAATAATTAAATATTTTTATTTTAAAAAATTAAAACTATTTAAACATTTATATAAATATTTTCAAATATTTTTATTTTTTAAAAAATTAAAATAAAAAAAAAATATTTTTATTAAAATATTAAAATATTTTTATTTTTAATAAGTATATACAATTCATCCAACGTTAATTTTTCATTTTACGTTATTTAACAATTAATTTTTCTTTATCGCGGAGAATATAAATGTAGTAACTGGGTAAGTTTTCATTGAAAAAAATAAATTTATCGAGTGACATTAAATGTTTATTGATAGCAATGTACTTTGCTTAATATGAATCTTCTTGTGTTATAAATATTAAATTTATAATGTGATGTAATTTTCTTTATATGAGGCCTAATGGACAGGTGACTAACGCTATGGCGCTCGGTATCATGGATTCTTGTAGTAGCTCGGATTTCATTTTAAACCATAGGTCCTGTAGGGGTAACAACCCTACTCCTTGAAAAGAAAAACATCTCCTTTCTCGAAATCTGTCACCATGGGGCTGTAGTGCCAAAGAAGAAGAATGTTCTTAATATAGAAGCTTAAAAAATATGCAGAAAGATGGCTAAAAAGTTGGAAGTATTTTAAAATGAAAATAAAAAGCTGTCTTTTGAAAAGAAAATTTGTTTTTTACTTTTATTTCTTCTAACATTTTTAGATTTTATAGTTTGCATGATTTCTTTTATGAAGGAAAAAAAAAAAATCGAATATTATAATATAATAATATTATTAGACACTGACTATAATCAAGTATACAATCATATAAATACAGACTTGCGACTGTGTTAATATAGGGCAATATATAGAAATCTATCTTGCTACGTTTATTCAAAAGCTAAAAAAAAAAAAAAAAAATAATAATAAAAAAAATAAATAAAATAAACTACAGTTAAACTATGAACTATATGATTACAAAAATTAATAATTTGGATCTTTACCCACTTTTACGTGGTTAAATATAACGCTTCATAGATTAAATTAATTAATAAAGTACCATTTCCTTGATTACAGAAACTAAATTTTGAATATAGTTTGTAATAACCAATTTGATATTAATGTCGTTAATAATACGGGTAATTTTGAAATATTTTATTACTAATGAAATATATTAATTGAAAATAATGCGAAAAGTAAATAACAATTAATATCAATATTTGAATTAATAATTAATATTAATATTTAATTAATATAAATTAGTTCAAAAGTATATTTCTGATATTAAATGCAATAAGTCTTATTAATATTAATTGCAACATGGTTGCTTTTAAAAAAAAAACAAAAACCGTATCTTTATGTGTGTATGTAGATTTACTTTTTCAGTTAAAAGGATATTTAGAAAAATTTAATAGCAATATTTTCAGTAATAATTTGAACCTTAAATAGGCCAAAAAAAAAAAAAAATAATAATAATTCGAATTACGAAGACTTAAACTTTATTTAAAATTATAACTGTGTTTATTCAAAAGCAGACGGAGAAGCTTAAATTTTTTTTATTTTCATTAAATTTATGATTTAAATTAGATTCAAAACCATTTCGAAAACAAATTTACTTTTATTTAATATACTCCGTTTCTAAGTGAATAGAGATAGTATTTTCTAACAAAAGTATAATTTTTTTTTTTTTTATAATTTATTTATTTTTTATTGATTGTACTGGATTGTACTATCTTTTAAATACATTGCATTTAGTTGAACTGAATTTATTTACTTTAATGCCAAGAATTTAGCTATGCATTTAAATATATCGAATTCATTTTGAATTTTCAGTATTAAAATATGTTTATAGTTTATGCAGTTATTAAAAACGTTATAATAGTCAGAATACAAATAATTCGTTTTCTTCTATCTTTTACAAAATGTATGTGCTCGAATAGTGAGCGTAACTAATAGACGAGGTGGCCAGAATTTGATTCTCACTGATGGCATGCATTGCTTATACTTTTTTTTAAACGAGTAGAATTGAGGGATTGCAAAAAAAATTGCCATAATTTCTTTTACTGCGTATCTTGATGAAATATCAATAACCATTTTATCGATTTATTGACATGATTTGAGCACAAACCTAGATAAGAATTACTTTACCATAACGTAGAAGTCCTGACTGGGGGAGGGGGAGCTGGGGTCCGATACACTAAGCAATTAATGTGTAGTTATCCTTGAAAAATCTCATCATAAAGCAGTGTTTTTCTTTCTCCTTATAAAAGACATTTCATTAGCACATGCATTGGAAGAAAAACATGCAGAAAAGGTGAAGTTTAGGATTGTAGTGTCTGTTACCTTGATAGGATACATGGGAAATCTAACAAAGCAAAACTAAAAATACACAGAATTAACAAATAATTTAAAATGATTTAATTTGAGTCTCTACAATCCTTTCGACCTGATAGGCAATTGGCTAGCGCTAGGTACCACAGGCATCAGGTTCGAATCCTGGCTGAGGCATGGATGTTTGTTCGTGGTTCGGGTTCCATGTTAAACAGTAGGTAACTTCTAATTAGCCCAAAGTGTGCACAAAATGATCGTAGAGTGACAAATCAAAACGAACCAAATCTACTGCATCTAATTTATGCCATTATAATTCAGAATGAGAGATTAGCGTTTTCATGCTTTCTTCCTCTTTCCTTCACCATCGGGCGGTCTCATGGCTAACATTCTAACACCTTTGGTATCATAGGCTTCAGGTTCGAATCCTGGCGGGGACATGGATATTTGTTCGTTGTTCGGGATTCATGTTCCTGTGTAATTAGCCTAAAGTGTGCAAAAATCACAGTAGGGTGACGAACCAACCCAAATCTCCGTATTTCCATTCTTACTTTATCTTTCTGTATCCCACTTTTTAAAAGTTTCATGGATGACGATTTTTCAGGAGATGATTTGTTTTAGAACGTATTCGAAATTTATGTTGAATAACTTAACCTTTTCACACAGAAATAAATTTCACTCTTAAATTACTGCATGCCTTGTAATCCATTAGTTGTGTGAGTAAGTATGTATTATGAAGTTCATTAGTTTTCTATAATGGACCTGGATGACCGAGTGTTTAGAGCTCTGGTACTCGGTGCCATAGGTTTCGGGTTCGAGTCATGGATGTTTGTATTGGTTTGAAATCCACTTTAGGCCATAGGTCCCGGTATCATATGACTGTTGGGAGAAAGGCTGACAACCCTACTCCTTAAAGAAGACAACACGGAGAGCTGTCAGACTTCTACCTTCTGCACACCTTTTCCTTCAACCATGAGTTTATACGGGTTTCTGGGCTTGGTCTAGATTCTACCAAGTGGGATAAGAAACAACTGTTTTCTACAATTGGCATGTGTTGCAGCTTTAAATCATTGTGCGAGTGAATATTTTTTGGTGATGGTGGTTAAGTATTTTATTTTGTATCATAATAGGATTTCTAAAAATTCCGTTTCGTATAACACACCAATTAAAGTTAGTCCCTAAATATCAATCTGGAAGGCGTTGGCTTCCTATATCCATTCAGAATTAACATATCATTATTCAAGACGTTTAAAAGCCATAAGTAAAATTACTCTTTGGTTTGTGAAATTTTAACAGAAACATTGAACATATTTTTAATATAGTAACAAAATGTAAATAAGAGAAATCAGGTAATTAAAAAAAACAAATATGCAATGGCAAAACTCTTCAAAAGAAAAATAAGTCTTAAAATAACAGCATAATGCATTTCTTTGTGCAATACAAATGTACAGCACCTAGAGATTTGATTTATCATGTCATATGCTTTGAACAAATCATTAGTACAAAAAATCAATATCATTAAAAGACATTTAATGATTTTTTATGTAAAATAAAGTATCCTTGTAAAATGTAATTACATAAGACATTTCTTTAATTAAATAAATTCATTTGTTTAATTAAACTGTTCATTTGATTGTTAATAAAACGTTCGTTCATGAAACAATTTGATTTATTTCTAATTAGTTACAATTGAATTGAATGAATGATCGCAGAAATAATATGTAAATTATTAATTTATTTTGTTATAAAGAAATAAAAAATATGAATTTATAAATAAAAAGAAAGTAAATAAAAAATAATTAAAAGAATGATAAAGAAAGTAAAATTTAAACCTATGTATATAGTGCAATTTGTATATAGTGTAGTGCAATATCTGAAGCAAAAACTACAAAAGTTATTAAAGAACGAAATAACGTTATTTTCTTTAATAACGAAAAGTTGTTAAAGAAAATAATACAGAAATAAAAAAATTCAAAAATTTACTACTTCAAAAATTACCTAAAAATTTTCAGAACCAATAAAAAAAAACCAGTTCTTCGTTTCATTCATTCAAATATTTACTTTAATATTGAAAATGAAGTTCTTCGTTTCATTCATTCAAATATTTACAAGTTCTTTAATATTGAAAATGAAGTTCTTCGTTTCATTCATTCAAATATTTACAAGTTCTTTAATATTGAAAATGAAGTTCTTCGTTTCATTCATTCAAATATTTACAAGTTCTTTAATATTGAAAATGATTAAAGCAAACGATTTTTAAACTAGTGGATTTTAAGAACCTAATTTTATTTTAATGGTGATTTACAATAAAATAAGTTTTATTTAGGTTATAAATAATTATATTTATTCAAAATTAAAATTTTGTGATATATTCTATATATTATTTAAAATTTCACTTTAACAATAGAATTAATTCAGAAAAGAAATTGCAACTTTTTTTTGCAGTAGTATTTAAGTTTGAATTCCCAAAACTAATTTACTTTAATGAAATTATGTTTATTCCTTTTTTGTAAAAAACTAATAATATTCTGATTGAAGCAGATTATTAAGATAAATGTTGAATACAAAAATTTTACAACACAATCAGTTCTTCAAATAAAGTAAAACTTAAGAATTTCACTTTATATTTATAGAATTTATTTTTATTTTATTTATAAAATAAAAATAAATAAATTTTATACTTTTTGTTATACACCAAGTAAAAAAGCACATTAAAAAAAATTACATTTCAAAAGTGTTTCATAGCTACAAAAATACAAATACATATACCAAAATCTTGCTTTATGTAAAGAGAGATAAATTCAAATAATCTAATTTCAGAATCTTATTTTATTCAACCGCGTAGTTACAAAAATACAATAACATTGCAAGTGAATTTATAAATTTATGAACAAATTAAAGATTATTAAGCTATAAAAGTCTTCCATTTTTATGAGATGTGTTTTTTAAATTTTAAAACAATGCAAATATTTTTACATCTCATATAGTATTTATTCAAGTAAAAATGATTTAATTGTGGAATACTGTTAACAAATATGAAATTGAATTAATTTTTTAACTTCATATATGAAATTCATATATACAAAGGTATTTGGAAAATAATTTCTATATTAAAAATTCCCGAAAATTTATCCAGTGAATGTGCTGATGCATTTTGATAAAATGGTTTTGGTGCATTTTAAATAAAATGGTAAAAGTTTTTTCTTTTTTTCTGTGTAATTTTTCAAATTATTTAATTTTATTTTTTGTTTGCAGGAGTGAAAAGAATTTAAACAAATAAAAAAAAAAAATTATAAAATTATAAAATAATATTTCCTTTATTAGTATTAAATAGTATTTCCTTTAATAGTATTAAATAGTATTTCCTTTAATAGTATTAAATAGTATTTCCTTTAATAGTATTAAATAGTATTTTCTTTAAAAAAGTAATATAAAATTAAAATGATGTGACTAATGTTTTAATGATTTATTTTAGTCATATTTCTAAAACAATCGAAAAAAAATTTGTTAGTATTTTCGGAAGATATTTTTGTTTTTCGTTCAAGAAAATTAAAAAAATGTGATGCCATCCGTCCTTTGAAAAAGAAAATGCCAAAAATGAATTCCTTTAATTGTATTAAGTAGTATTAAATAGTATTTACTTTACTAATATACAATTAAAATGACTTTACTATTGTTTGGGTGATTTATTTCGGTCACATTCCTAAACAATCGAAACACGTTTCTATCTTTTTTTTCTTTGAAGAAACATAAAAAAAAAAAAAATTTAATATCCCCCTTCCTTTTCAAAAGAAAATACCAATAGAGTGGATTTTATTGAAAAGAATACTGATGGGTTGTAATGAAAATTCTACTGTTTTCTTTGACAATAAAAACTGTGATATCACGTAGATGTATTAAACAGTATACTTCTTATGAAGTACTTCTATTGCTAACAAAGAAGTAAAAGATGAAGCTAATTATCAATGTATTTTAGAATTTAATATGCTTGACTTAAGTTTAATCTTGTGATGCATCTATTAATGAATGATATTTCGATTATTTTTTATGTACTTATAGATTTTACATAGATATAACAGTGTTAAAACCTCAAAAAGCATTGTAGAACTGTATGCAGTTTCAAATGATACATACTGGGCATGCATAAATTCGAATTAGAAAAAGGAATTAATTTATCTTGAATTTTTGAAACAATAAAATATATTACATATTTTTGAACCAATAAGTGTTGATGGTATTGATTTATAGAAACAGAAAAAATATAATTAATTATAATTTTTTTTTTTTTTGAAAAGTTGAAAATACTTTGATTTCGTTCAAAATAATACCCAAAAATATCTTATTAAAAATATTAAAAAATTTATGGGGATAGGATCATGAGAGGCAAGTTTTTACAGCTAGAGAGTCGAGTTTGAAGCTCGGTAAATAAATTAAATCGAGAGACATTTTCGTGCCTGTTTCGACATAATAAATCCGTAGATTGTAAAGAGTTTCTGTAGTGCGGGTAGGAAAACTACCAACCACCAGATACACCCCTGAAGATGTTGTGAAACTAAGAAATAAAAATTGTATAGCGGCCTGAGGGCCAATTGGATAACGCTCTGGCCTTGGTACGACATACTTCAGGTTCGAATCCTGGCTGTGGCATTGATGTTTGTTAGTCGGTCGAAATCCAAGTAAAACTGTAGATACCGGTCTATTGTTGTTGTTATAATGTAGCCTGACATTACAGAGACAGTTAATTTTTATGCCATAAACAAGGGCTGCACCGCTCTTATTCATTTAGCACTAACCAGAGGGCACGTGTAGCTTGAAGATACGCTAAGGACGTGAGTAACACTACCTTCTCCCCCACACACGCAACGCTCTACGATCCTATTAGATAGGAGCTCCAGTTTAAAGTAGATTCCGAACCACTACAAACATCTATGGTACCGTCTGGACTCGAACCCGAAACCTGTGGTGCAGAGCACCAGAGCATTAGCCTAAAAGTGCAAGACCGTAGAGCGACAAACTAAAATTTCATGGTTCCTTCATAATGTTCCTTTGAAAAGCCACCAATAAAGTACGCCGATATATGGTGCAAAAACATAAAAGAATAAATAACTCAGTATTGAAGAAAAAAAAATTATACTTCAGTAATATATTTAAATTTTTCCTTCAAATATATTGTTAATTTAATTAAAATTCTTTCAAAACTTATATTACCATATTGTAATTATAAATACTTTTCCTTAATCAGAAAACGTACTGTGATGATCTACTAGGTATTTATTTATTTTTTTTTACATATTAGTTGCATTTATTGATTTGTTACATTCAGAAAAAATTTGCATTAAAATAATTATTTTCTGTATCGAGCCATTGAACGGTGCCAGGTACCCTTTTTAGAACGGAGAATTAAAAAAAACTCCACCCAAATATCTATTTCATCGATTTCATACCTTCCGCCACGACAAAGTTGAGCTTCTGCACATGCCCGGTAGAAAATGACGACACCACACTAGCAAAACAATTCAACAAGTACTAGCGCCATCTAGTGACGCAAAATGTTAATCAATGCTCTGTGCCAACCGAAAGCTCAGTGACCTACATTTTGACGGGCGATTCTACTATTTTTTCCCCCTTTATAATTAGCACTCCCATTAAAAACTCCACTTTTTTTTTTGAGATATGAATTTGCATATTATGGATTACCTTATAAAAAAAAAAGGAATTTGATTTATTACTGCGTTTAGTTAAATTTATTTTTACCTGTAATGGTATTTGACTTTCGCAATTTAAAAAAATATATATATTCTGCTGAGATTTATTTATTGCTGTTATAATAAAATTTACAACTTATTCTAATTTAATATGAACTATTTTAAATTTAATAATATAATTTTTTTTTTTATTCTTTCATAAATTTTGTTAATTAAATATATATATATATATATTTTTACTAATGCACGTAATTTCAGTCAGTTAAAAATAGAGGTTAATCGATATAAATTATTAATAATCGTTAAATGCGATGTAGTTTCATAAAGAACTAAATATTAATGAAAAAATGAAACTATTTTTAGATACTAAAGGTTTAATTAATTTTAACCTTTAGTATCAATTTTAGTATTAATTAAATATAATACATTTTTAATAGAAAATCAGTTCTGCATTAAAGGCAAATATTTAATTTAAGTAAAAAATTATTAATAATTAAAATAAGAAACATAGTAATAAGTAGCTAGTCAAATATTTGATAACGAAATTTTTCAAAGAAAACGCACATCACTGCGTCAAAAATATATTGTTTTTATTGAAATTAATGTTAACTTAAAAATCTTTTGAATTTTGGTTTATAAATACAATAGCAAGAATTTTTCATGTAAAATGATGTTATCTATATATATTCAAGTAATTTTTAAA